>APFE031485016.1:83328-131085 GCA_000404065.3 Pinus taeda | reverse complement strand
AAACATCTTATATATTAGTTTTTTTATCATATTTATGTGTCAATGTATTTATTTTATCTTCTAGATGGTTTAGATATTAAAAAAATTGAAAAAAATGAAAAAAAATGAATATTTTTGTTTCAAACGCTTTTTTCCCGCTTTTTTCCGCTTTTTTCCTGATTTTTCCGCTTTTTTCAAAAAAGCGCGCTTTTTTCGAAAAAAGCAGCAAAAAAAATTTAGGCGCTTTTTTCCCATAAAAAGCGCGTTTAAAACGCCTATGGGAAAAACGCGCGCTTTTTTCAAAAAAGCGCGTTTAGAACGCGCTTTTCACAACACTGTGTCACATAACTCCTCTTCCTGATGTGCAGAGAGGGGTTGATTTCAATGTTCTTTCTAGACAAAATTCTATCATCTTGACATGAGTAGGACTTTAGTCAGCTAGGCACAAATCACTCCAAGGGTTATCTTCAACTTTCTTCACTAACTCCTCAAGAGACATGGCGTTGGGGAGTTGATTCTGGAGGATTTTCTCAATCAGGTCGTCTTTATCAGGTTGCCCCCCTCCTAGAGTAGCATCTAGGGTACAGATTGGGGAAGAGTAGACTTCATCTTCCTCCTCCTCTTCTAACCATAAAGGTAAGTCATGCTCTAGAGATGGTTGGGCAGGAGGGTACAAGACCAATTGTTTGGACAAATGCCCATTTTTAATGGTCATATTCCCAACCCTGCAACTTATGTAAGCATCAACAATGGCTAACCATGGCCTTCCAAGGATGAGAGGATAACCATTGAACTTGGTCTTAGGTTGGAGAACTAGGAAGTCAGCTGAGTATTCCCAGGAATCAATGGAGACCGTCACATCCTCAACAACTCCCTCAGGAGCTACTGTGGACCTGTATGCAAGATTATTGTGGTCTTTCTTAATGATCCTTGGAGATTCGGTTTAAGCATAGTCTCCTTAGTCATCACATTGATGGCAGCCCCAAGATCGATCAAGATATGGGGGACAATGATACCATCAATATGCTCATCTACCACACGACTTCCAAGATCTAGACACTTTGGGCAAATCACCCGCCCCAACATTAAGTCAGGCAGTTGTCCAATGACATTAATGGTAGGGTTGTCTTTCTTTCGCCTCCCAGGATGTTTGAAACATTTCTCCTTGATTAACTTGTTGTAGATGGGGACATCCTTGATAGCTTGGAGGAGCGGGATTTTAACACACAAGTTTTTCAATTCCTCCAGAAGTTCAGTCTCTTCTGGGGTGTGCTGGATAAGATGGATTAATCTCTCAGGAAAAGGAGGTGGATTTGCTTGAGGGACACTCTCCTTCTTTTTCTTGTCAAGCTCTTCAGGTGGAGATAGAGGTTGATTATCTGGAAGCACTCTTTCAGACCTGAGGTTGATTTCTTGAATTCCACAACATAGGCAAGGTAAGATGCTTCCCCACTGTAGACTTGTTGTGCCTATCTATTGTTCGGGTTCACATTTGGTTGAGCAGGCATCTGAGGTTGCTTAGGTGGATCAAGGTGAAGGAGTTGTGGTTGAGATGGAGGTGGAGGCAGTAAGGCTGGAGATTGGTTGTATGGGGGCCTCCAACCCTGGGATGGTGCATTCCACTGAGGTTATGGAGGAGTATATGGCTAAAATGGTTGGTTGGCAAGTTGGGAATGGTATTGAGGTGCAAAATACTAGGGAGAAGGTGTGGACCATGACAGATGAGAAGGAGTGCATCAAAGGGGAATGGTTGCATTCTGGTTAGGGTTGTAATAGGAATAGGATTCCCCTTGCATGCCTTGCTGGTATGGTCGAGGTCCTTGAGGCCTCCTTTGGTTGATATAACAGAGTTGTTCAGTCACCCCTTCAGTGCCTTGATACATAGCTTTCAATCCAAGCAGAGAAGGGCACTTGTCCGTGGAGTGGTTCTCCTCACAGATCGAGCAGATCTCTATAAGATTCACAGGACATTCATTCCTAGGGTGCCTTCTAGTTCATTTAGGGCAGAAGATAGCTAAGGCTCTTTCTACTTCCTCCTGCTTCCTCTTCATCTGTATGATCCGAGACTCAATTGACAAGCGTCTGGTGGCGTACATTTCCGAGTTGAACACCTCCAAGGAGATCTATGATAGAATGGTAAGCTTGTTTAAAGTTAGTGATGCAAATCAAGTTTTGTTCCTCAAAAAAAAGTTGAAGGATATTAAGAAGGGCAAGGACGAGGATATTCAATCCCACTTCTTAACGATCACTAAGATCAAGAATGATCTCCTATCAATTGGAGAAGTCATTCCTAACAAGGAACTAACTATCACTAGCCTTGGAGGGCTCCCATCCGAATGGTATATATTTAGAACCACTCTTCTCAACAATGGTCGAATTCCGAGATTTGAAGAATTGATTTCGAGATACATTCAAGAAGAGACAAGGATGGTGGAGCAAGAAATGCCTTCAAGCAAAGGCAATGCCACTGCTTTCTTCTCTCATGCCAAAAGGAGAAATAATTTTGGGTCTAAAGGTCATTTCAAAGGAAAGCCCAGATCGAAGGGTGGAAGGAAGGGAAGATGCTTCGTTTGCAATAAATTTGGCCACTATGCAAGGAAGTGTCCAAATAGAAAGGACATATCACATGATGACAATCAAAATCACTCCAAGGGCAACTCTAACCATAATCAAAGGAATGGCAAGTTCAATGGCAGCAGTGAGTGGAGTAGCATAGTGCATAGTGATGGGTACAGTTGTGATTGGGTGCAGCTCAGTGATTAGGTGCAGCTCAGTGATAAGAGCAGCTCAGTGATTGGGTGCAACTCAGTGATAAGAGCAGCTCCGTGAATGGGTGCAGCGCAATGATGGGTGCAGCATGATGATGAGGTGCAACACAATGAGGCGCAACATGGGGATGGAGCCACCTTGGAGGATTAGTTGAAGCAATATGCCTTCACCTGAGTCCAAATCAGCTACCTCATGTGACATCTTCTTAGAGAAGATCTATGCTCTTATTTTGATAAGACAAAATGCTGACTTCTGATGTATATGTATTATCTCTCTCTCTATTGAACTATTGAAGAACATATAAGAAGAATTTATCAAGGGTTTCCCCACATTAGGGTTTGTCCCTGGCTGGCGCCACATCTTGTATCCTCTTGTCTTGGCTTGTTTTCTAATGTTTATGTTCTATTTGCAATTTACAATTATGTTGATGTGATTGCTAATCTGGAATAGATTTTGAGCTAAATGGAAAAATTGAAATAAATTGCTCTTAGCATAGAACATACCTAAAACTAACATATTCATTGCTAAGTAAGTCTTCATTGATATTTAGGGGAGTTTTTTATTAAAAAATTTTGGCCTTTCAGGATTAAGATGAGTTTTAGGTATTCTTGCATTAATCATTTGTTGCAGGTAAAGGTAGGTATTTGGGCATAAGGTATTTACATTTTAATTTTTGAGGTTGGGGTTTCGCTTGAAGACGTCTTATTTGCTGGTGCAAACCTTCTCCAAGAACAGATCATCACCATCAACTGTGAAGACATAAGAAGATTCAAGGACAACATCAAGCGAGCATTCAAGAGCTGAAGTACCAAATCAAAAGGAAGCATTGTAGTGGGACATCCTTTGAAGACATTACAGCCATTTGTATATTGTGAATAAGTGTCAAGGCCAAGAGTCGTCATTGTAAAGTTGTAAAAGAGTCATTTATAAAAGTGACATCATTGGAAGAGTCATTATTGTAAAAGAGTCAATCTGGCTAGAGTCGAAAATGTTGATTTGGGGTAGCATTGGATGTGCTCTAGCCACGAAATTTGCTGGAGAGGTTGGGGCACATGAGATCTCCAATACCAAGAAAGCATTTGGGCAGATTCTAAACAGTTCAAGAGATATTAAAATAATTAATATTTTTAATGGAGTCCCTAAGTTTAAACTTAAGGAAATTAAAATATTGAAGTGGATTAATATGAAACTGTGTTAGAATGGTCTAAAAGACATGGATCAAGCCAGATCTAATCTTAGTCGTTGATTAGGGACTTAATCTCGGTCGTTGATGTGTCAATGAGGAAAGTATAAGAGGAGGCTTGAGGGTCACTTGGAGAATACACCACATTATCAGTCATTCTATTCTCTAGAGCGGAGTTTGTTAAGAGAGATAGAATCAGTGATTGGAGTTGCAGCTGAGGGGCATTGAGTACAGAGAGACAGAGAGGCAGAGATAGTGTCAGGAGATCAGCGTAGGAGCCAGAGAGAATGACGCAGTAGCAGCCAGGGCTCACGCACATGTAGCCAGGAGCTGCGCAGCGCTTGAGAGAGGCCAGCGTTGCTGATGCATAGGGCTAGAAGGCTGACACAAACCCATTCAGGGTGACGCAAGGCCAGCGCTGGGCAGAGAGAGGCTGGCGTAGTCCATAGAGAGGTTGATTTTGGGGTTTCTAGGGTAGATTGAAGCTGAGGAACTGCCAGAGTGTTTATCCGGGGTTTCAACAAGGACATTTGTCTCAAACTGAGAGATACTACTACCAAGGGCATTCTCTGTTGGGTAAAGCCAGATTTGGCACCCAGATTGTACTCTGAAATTGCTTAATAAGAAAACCCTCAAATACCTACACCGGTTTTCCCACATTGGGTTTTTACGGGGACATTGGTCCAAAAATAACGATGTCATTTGGTGTGATTGTTTATGTTTCCTTCAGTTGTTGATCTGTAATATGTTGAGCATGCACTAGTGTTTATTTTCAGTATTTACATTTTAAATAACTTGTTAAGTAACGGAACAAGTAGATAGGAATAAATCAGATAAAGTGCATGGAGGGTTTCTAACTAGTAAACTTAGAAACTTCAACATGGTATTGGAGCATGGTTGCAAATCACAGGAGAATTGAGAACATCAGCCGAGCGGAGCCATAGCAGCAAGAAACAGTTGTCTCGAGTGATAGAAGTTGTTTCTAGCAGAGCAGCAACAAGGGAAGCGTGACGCAGTACCTGCGTCATCAAGGGTGAGCCAGGAAGAGGCAGCACAGAGGCTAAGGGAGGCAAAGGGAGCCTCACGCATAGCCACACAGAAGCTAGGAGGGTTGACGCAGTTAGCTGAGGAGGCCGAGTTGCTGTTGTCGGGATTGCGCAAAGCCTAGGAGTTAAGTAACGGAACAAGTAGGTAGGAGATGAATAGTTTCAGCAAGCATTCTTGACTATGCAGCAGATGTTGGGAGAACTATATGAGGACAAGAAGACGAGAGATGCAGCGTCTTCGTCAAAGACATCAAAGAAGGAAAAAGGTAAAGGCAAGGCCGATAAACCAACTTCACCTTCATCATCTCCATTATCATCTTCTTCTTCTTCTTCTTCCAATGCAGAATCTAAAACAAAAAAGACACCTAAGAAAACATCTCTTTGGAAACTTGATGTAAAATTTGAATTACCTATTTATGATAGCGAAATGAATCCTGAAAAGCTAGATAACTGGATTAAGTAGTTAAAAGTGTATTGTCGTATTCACAACATTTCTGACGATAAAATGAAAATTCAGTTAGCTACACTTAGAACGGGGGCAACATCTTTAATCTGGTGGGAAAGTAAAAACCCAATAGATGTAAAGCGAAAAGGAAAAGTCATCTCTTCATGGTCTAAGTTTTTAAAATCTCTTAGGAAACAATTCTATCCTTTAGGATATATGCAGCAAGCTATGATTGATTGGGAACACTTGAGGCAAGGTAAAGGGCAGAGTGTTCAGGAGTTTACTGAGGAGTTCAAAAAGAAAGCATTTGCACTTGGTATTTCATTGGATACACGTGAAACTTTATTAAAATACATCGACAGTTTACATTCATATTTGCAGCATACATTATTGATGTTTAATTCTGATGATTTTGATGAAGTTTGTGTTCAAGCCATACATATTGAATCATGTGGCAGGCCATTCAAGTTTCCACCACAATCATCCAAAGAGTTGGAAATCAAAGATTCCAATGACAATAAGGGGAAGAACAATTCGAAAAAAAAAAAATAAATAAATTTCAGCTAGCTCAGAAGGAAAGACCTACTTGTTTTCATTGCCAGACAATTGGTCATGATGAATCTAAGTGTTGGAAACTTCATCCAAAACTTACGCCCAAAAAGTTCCTTAAGGAGAAGGATGAAAAAAAGGCAATTGCAGTAGTCCAGCAAGATCTAGGTTCTAATTCAAGTGATGAAAGGAGGATAATTGCTATAGTTTCGACAGGTAAAACTTCTGACATTAGTTCATGTTCGAATGCTATTGCATCTTCATCAAACATAAATCCTTCAAATGAGGGCAAAAGAGTTGAATTATTTAACATAAGGATAACTTCTAAGCACACAAAGATAGATACAATGTTTGACAGTGGATCCCAGGCAAATTTAATATCTGAATATTTAGTTAAGAGTTTGGGTTTGGAGACACGGAATCATCCAAGACCTTACCCATTAGGATGGCTAAATAAATCAACTTAGATAAAAGTCACAAAACAATGTCAATTAAGATTTGCCATTACAGCTAATTACATTGATGAAGTGGAATTAAATGTGGTTCCAGTAGACATGTGGAGTTGTCTTAGGAAGTCCTTATCTTTATGATCGTGATACAGTATTTTATAGAAGAGAGCATAAATATCACCTTAAAAAAAATGGGATTGAATTTATTGTGAGGGCACATCGAAGTAAAAATCTCTTGAATTTAGTTGTTGCTAATCAGATGAAGCAATTAATAAGTTCAAATAAGAGATTTGGAACAACACAAGAATCGACATGATATTTGTTCAAGTTATGAGTCTCAGCTTAAAGATAGTTTGATCAAAGAGGTAGAAACTTTTCCAATTCTATTTAAAGAAACCAAACATCTTACTCATAAGCAGGGAATACAACATGAATTATAGTTTGTGCCTAAAGCTCCTCTTCCTAATGTCAGAATGAATCAAGTCAGTCCAAGTTTGCAAGTTATAAGTTACAGGGATGCAGGTCAGTATTGGGGAAAGTCAGTGTTAAATTTCTTTTGTATTGTGTCACCATTTCATGTTTCAAACAGTTTGGAAGCCTCTTTTTTAGGGAGAGGAAACCTATTTGTTTTCACATCAAACCCTTTTCTAAAGTAGTTTCAAAGTATCCAAAACATCTAAGGGAAACTTATGCATTAGGGGAAAGTGCTAATCAATGGAAAATTCAATTAATGAATGAAGAAACAATGATGATCTCACAATTCAGATTCACACAAAAAAAAGTCCATGGGTAGGAAGGTGAAAATCAAATGGAAATAGGAATGTGTTCCATTGAAAAAACAATATTTGTAGAGAGGTAGTTGAGAGTTGTGGGAGCGAAACGCAAGGCGACAAACTAGGGTTTCAGATAAGTTTCAGAGGTCGATCTGCATGGAGAGTCGCAGAGGAGGGAGCCCCACTCCCTCCTATAAGGAGGCAGTAGCAAACAGAGGCAAGAAACCTCTTGAGAATGCCGGAGGTACTGATGCGAAGGGGAAAAGGAATGTGGAAGATGAGACAGCAGGAACCAAAAATAAGGAAAAGGTCAATACTAAAGACAAGGAGGAAGAAGACAAAAAACAGGGATCTCAAGATAAAAAAACAAAAGGGACCCTGCAGCCCCAAAGTTAAGTTCACACCTAGAGTAGTCTTAAATGATCCATCTCTATAGGCACACAGAGAGCACATGAGGATTTATGCTATCATCTGCAAGTTCATGGGAGTATGGCCCACAGAAAAAGCTTTACAGACATGGATCAAATACCACTGGAAACCTAAAGGGATCATAGACCTAACTTGGATCAAACGGTTTCTTCACGGTGGTGTTTACAAATATTGAAGACAAAGACAGAGTGTTTGAAGAAGGGCCCTACTTTTACGCTGCAGCAGGCCTCTATATGCGGCCTTCGATGATGAATTTTGTCCCAGAACGGGAGACTTTCACTTCAGTACCGGTATGAGTAAGGCTCTACTCTCTACCTCCTGATTATTGGCAAAATGAGTCGCTAGCTGCTATAGGCAATAAATTAGGACGTTTTGTCAAAGCTTCCGAAGCTACCAGAAAAGGAAAATATACGTCCTTTGCTAGGATTTGTGTGGAAATGGGCCTATCAAGAGCTCTTCCGAATGAAGTGATCTCGGACGTCTATGATAAAGAATGGATACAAACAATAGACTATGAGTACATTCCATTCAGATGCAGTACATGTCATGAACATGGGCACCTAATCAGAGACTGCCCTCTTAGTAAAGCAGTAAACAAAAGCAAAGCTAGCACAATGAAGGATACGAAAAGCTTTCACAAAGTGACTAATAGAGGAAAAAGCGGCAAGAGAGGGACAAAGGTACATCAAAATGAAGGGCAACAAGTCAGTCAAACAAATACCACGTTCTGGAAGAAGACGAAGAGACCACAAAAGAAGATCCAGTAATGGAAGGAAGTCTTGAGGAAAAGGAGGTAGAAGAAAAGGGCGAACATATGGAGGATATTGAGTTTCAGAAAGCAACCATGATTAGTGATACAGAACTGGAGATGGATCAAAAAATGACCCAAAGTGAAATGGAGCAGGAGGATCATGATCTTCAGGAGATTCTTGATAAATAACACCTAGATCTAGAAGGGTTCTCGTTTTAGGAAACCACGGGAGGGGTGGACTCATTGCCACAAGAAGAGCTCAACAAAATACAACAACTGTTCTTATGGAAAACTCAAGCCAAAGGTCTAGAGAAGGGGGAAAACATCGACAAACAGGACAACAAAGGTGTGAAAATGATGAAAAAAACTCTTGGTCTAGCTACTAGAAACCTAGGAAAAAAAAGAGAGAGAAAAAAGCAAAATGAACTCTTGATGGAGTGCGTAAAGCTAATGATAGACTCAGGTAAGATGAAAGACCTAGCCAGTTATTCCTTCACAAATATTTAATTATGAAGTTCACATCTTGGAATATTAGGGGTCTAGGAAGTAAAAGAAAGCAAAGATTGCTCAATAATAGAATGAAACAAGCAATGTCGGATATTATCTTCATCCAAGAAACGAAGTGTTCCATTCAGAAATTAAGACAACTTCATAGCAAATGGCTCAGTAGATTTGAGCTTTTAGAAGTTAAAGCAGAGCACACAGCGGGGGAAATTCTCACCCTTTGGAATCCCCTTAAAATTGACATAATAGATGTGGAGGCATCAAGGAATTATTTATCAGTAGTTATTCAACCTGTAGGAGAGAGGAATACCTATCTAGTCACGAATGTGTATGGTCCTCAAAAAATGGATGACAAACTCAGGTTCCTAGATTCTCTTGTAGACCTCAGGGAGAGACACACAGTAATTCACTGAATAATGGGACGGGACTTCAACATGATCTAGTCGCTTTCGAAGAGAAAGGGGGGAACCAAAACTCTTAGCAAAGACTCCTTTCAATTTCGAACCTTTATAAATAATATGAAACTAGTAGATACAGATATGAATAAGGGCCTCTTTACCTGGAACAACAAAAGAGGAGGAGAAGCCCACGTAGCTTCCAAGTTAGACAGATTTATTATCTCAAAAGACCTTATGCTAACAGATTAGGAAGTTATAGTGAGAATTCTTCCTTTTGGAGGCTCAGATCACTGGCCGGTTCAATTGGAGATCAAGCGCATTGGTATTCCCAAGAATAGACCTTTCATATTTGAAAACATCTAGCTGACCCACCCAGTTTTCATAAGCAATATTGAAAAATGGTGGTCAGAAAATTTGCAGTTCCAGGGGACAAGCATGTTCCTACTTCATAAAAGACTTAAGCACATCAAGCTTCGGCTCAAAGAGTGGAACAAGAAGGATTTTGGTAATATTTTTGAGGAAAAAAATCTGTTGAAAACAAAATGCAGGTTCTCACCAAGCTCTGATCACGGAAGGCTTTGATAAAGTAAAAAGTGAGCAAGTTGATAAGCATCATCAAGATTGGGAAAATCTATGTAAACAAGAGGAAATTTTTTGGAGACAAAAGTCCAGAGTTCAATGGCTAAAAGAAGAACGTAACACAAAATTTTTTCACAAATCCACCATTGCCAACAAAGCTTACAACAGAATCTCTTCGATAAAGAATGAGGAGGGGGAGCTTCAGAATTCCCATGAGGCCATAGAAGCGGTGTTAGTCCAGCACTTCCAAGGCATAACACAGGAGAATAGTTCAGACAGAGAGCATTTCATCGAGGAGGTAACCTGTCATATACCGAAGCTGGTATCCAAAGAGGATAATTTCAACCTTAACAGGCCAGTAACAGAAGAGGAGATCAGTGAAGTCCTCAAAGATATGCAGAATGGCAAAGCACCAGGCCCGGGTGGCTTCAATGTGGATTTTTTTAAAGCTTGTTGGAGTATAGTTAAACAGGATATTTTGCAGGTTGTGGAGGATTCCACGGTGAACAAAACCATTCTAAGAGCGCTCAACACCTCCTTCATTGCCCTTATACCTAAACACGATAACACTCAAACACCGGAGAAGTATAGACCCATAGCTTTATGCAATGTGGTTTACAAGATAATATCCAAGGTAGTCGCCAATAGACTCAAACCTCTGCTCCCTATTCTGGTTTCAGGGGAACAATACAGTTATGTGGAAGGCAGACAAATTCTTAACAACATCATTCAATCTCACGAGGTGGTTCACCCTTTATCAAGCAAGAAGCAGGCAGGCATGATTATGCAATTGGATATAGCCGAAGCTTATGATAAAGTGAACTAGCTCTATATCAAAAGAACTCTTATTGCTTTTGGATTTGATCATAACTGGATCAGATAGGTAATGGCTCTGGTGACTTCTCCCAGCTTTTCAATTCTGGTAAATGGCTCTCCCTCTAAGATTTTCAATCCTTCAAGTGGACTCAAACAGGGAGACCCGCTCTCTCCCTTTCTATTCATCCTCATGACAGAAGGACTAGGACGATCTATCAAGCATGCCAAAGTTACAGGAAAGATCAAGGACCTGCAACTCACTAATAATGGTCAGGCCCTGACTCACCAACAATTTGTAGATGACACCATGTTACAGGGTATTCCTACGGTCAAAGAATCTTATGCCTACAAAAAAATCCTGAATCTATTTGCCTTGGCTTTAGGTATGGAAGTTAATCTCTCCAAATCAAAAATCTTTTTCTTCAATACCAATATTGCTATTCAGAAAAACATTTCTAGAATTCTAGGTTTTCAAAGGGATTTTCTGCCATCTAAATATTTAGGGGTCCCTCTCATTGCTAAACCAATGCTCAAGAGCATTTGGGAACCATTTCTAGAATTCTAGGTTTTCAAAGGGATTTTCTGCAATCTAAATATTTAGGGGTCCCTCTCATTGCTAAACCAATGCTCAAGAGCATTTGGGAACCATTGATCAATAAGTTGTAGGATAAGGTCAGTAAATGGACCAGCAGAACTTTAAATCTTGCTGCTGAGTTGGTGCTTACAAAAGCAGTTCTACAAGCAATCCCAATATTTATGCTATCAGCCCTCCCAGCACCAAAAGGAGTCTTACATCAATTCAAAAATATCCAAAGAAGCTTTCTTTGGGGAAAGGAGGAAAATAGAAAAAAATGGGCCTTAGTGGCTTGGGAGAAAATTTGTAAACACAAAAACCACGGAGGGCTAGGCTTGGATGATCAGGAAATTCTCAGCAACGTTTTAGAGGCCAAACTTTGGTGGCATTGGGTTCAAAATCCAAAGGCCCAATGGGCAAATTTATGGAAAGAAAAATATGCTAGCTCCTGGCAAAACAGTGATCTCATAATAATGTCAGGAATTATAAAGGGCTCGCATATCTGGAACAAAGCCTGGGAGAATAGAAGTCTAGTTCAAGAAAATAGTTTCTGGGAAATCAGAGTAGGAGATCTTGCTCTTTTCTAGGAAGACAAGTGGCAACAAGAACCAATTTTGTTAAAAGAGAGCTTCCTTGACCTTAAGCAGGAGACAGATTTCCAAGAATTAATTAAGGTAAAGGACTACTGGGATCATATTCATCATACAAAAAAATCGAGAATCTGGAGACATATTGATTGCAAAAATAATAATCCCCTGAAAACAAAAGCCGAGGAACTCATGAAAATGGTGGAACAAAGGAAGATCTTAGTATCAGAGGGGCAAGACCAACTGAGATCGGGCAATAACAAAGAGGGAACCTTCAATCTTAAGGAAGCTAAAGGTATTCTCCAAGTGAGGGACCCCCAAGTTCAAGACAAAAAATGGCAGAATCTTTGAAGGCACCAAGGGTGGATGAAAATCAAACTCTTCATGTGGTTGGTGCACCACAAGAAAATCTTAACTTGGGATAATATCAGGAAAAGGGGGGTTCTAGGGCCTTCAAGATGCCAGCTCTGTGAAGCTCAAAAAGAAACAATTGAGCATATACTCAATAGTTGCATGTTTACCTCCTGGTTATGGGACATATTTGCCACTATCTTTCAACAAACCGACAGGGACAGAGGGAGTATCAGTAATACTCTCAATAATTGGAGGAGAAATTTTTCGAATCATGAGTTTCTCAATTCAGCTTGGGCCCTAACACCAAGCTTTATCATTTGGAAAGAAAGGAACAAAAGGATCTTTAAAGATGAAAAGAATCCTCCACAACGTTTATTGGAGCTGATCCTGAAACAGCGAAGGAAGACAGTGACTTCTCTATTCGCAACTACCCTAAAAATCCTCCCTCAGATACAGACACAAAAATTCTCAGGCAGCTGGGTATGCAGGGACTCACTTTACAAGGCATAGGCAAAAAGGTTATCTCAAAGGACAAGGAGAAGGATTTTTGGCATCCTCCCCTGGAAGGATATTTGAAGTACAACATTGGTGGGGCTTCAAAAGGAAACCCGGGAACTGCTGGGTATGGAGGAGTTTTAAGGGATGCAGAGGGAAGTATCATCTGCATCTTCCATTGTCACTTAGGTACAGCCACCAATAATATGGCGGAGCTAATGGCTTTGGAGCATAGCTTAGAATTACTGAATCACAACAACTGCCAGAATGTAATAATAGAAGCGGACTCTGAATTTACCATCAACTCGGTGAAAAGAATTAGTAGTGGAACCGCTACAGAGAAAGTCTCCAAACACTAGAAACTCATCTGAGTCTTCCAAAGAATTCAAAGTCATCTCCAAAGTCTTCACACTGTTAGTTTCTACCATGTTCGAAGACAAGCCAACAAGCTAGCGGATCTTCTCGCCAATCAAGGTGTCAGCTGCACCGAAGACAGGGTTATGATGAAGTGGCAAGAGCTGAGACAGAGCAGACTGAGAGCACTTTGTTTAGAGCAAGTGGAAGAAGACAGGGTCGTGTTTATAAACAAGCCACGGACGCGAGCTCATAGCGTTTATCCTCTGTTTGCGTCTAAGGTTTAAGGCAAGTTGTTTTTGGGTGAGGGACAAACCACTGTTGGTTGCAGAAAATCCAGGGTTAAGTGGAATGGACATCATTGGTTATCGGATGGTTCTCGGATGGTCAATCAGGGGGGTTCTAGGTTTAGGAGAAGGCAAATTGAATCTGGAACATGACCACAAATTTTTCGGCAGTAGGTTTTCACAGAACTTTGGGCTCTGAGAAGTAAAACCGCTTCTTGGGTGGTTTTTGGTTGATCGCACCGCCCTCAAACGAAAACTGGTTTCTGCGATTTCGGAGCGTTCCCATATGACGTTCAACATGTGGCAAGGAGGTGGTTTCGTATACCGCCCTCCATCGCACACTATCGTTCCGTCATCTTGGTCAATGTGAAATCATTATCATCCATTGGATCTCGCAGCGGGGATCAACAGTCATGACCGTTCGAGCTGTTTTGTGGGGCGGGAACGTTAAACACCAGCCAATTTTGCTGGACGATCTACTCCTTGAGTGTCGGATTGGGTGCGAAGATGGACGCCACTGATTCTTGAGGCTTTGTGGGGCCGGGGTGCGAAAAATCCCAAGGGTTTCCTTTTCCCTCCAAACTCAGGATAAAAATAGGGTTCGTTGTCCTGGAGTTATGAGGTTTTCCTTGTAAGGCCAGTTTTTTTTCCTTTGGGAGTTAGCTATTTTATCTATCTCCTGTTTCTTCGACATCGGATGGACGTTTGTAAATATTGTAAACTAATTTTGGCTTAATGAAATAGAAGGACTGACACTTGCTTAAGCAAAAAGAATGAAGAGACAGTGATTCAAACAAATCAACGGCCATTTCATTACTTTCAAAATCAAACTAAGTTGCAGCAGTTTTCATATTACAATTTGATGGGTTTATTGCAGCAAGTTCACTTAGTAATCATAAATCAGGAAAGTATCACAAGTCAAGTAGCTAGTTTGATGTCAAAAATGTCTTTGATTGTCTCTGTCATTCTGCAATATAGATTGTTAACACATGTCAATAGTATTGAACAATATCCAATAGAGACTGTTTTCAAAGATGATTATGAATCACCAACTCGTGGTATTTCATGGAAAGAAGTCAATTACCATGTTCATAATAGGTTGTTTGACCATCTTTGCAAGTTGTTCATACTGCAAATGGATGGAACAGGTCACCAATTCAAAATGTGCCATGGTCAGCATCATCAAGGTCATTCCTTTCAGGTGGTTGATTGAATGTATTGGTACATCATCAGGGCAAGATTGAGAGTGAAGGAGCTCTACCCTCCTTTACTATCTATCTAGTCAAACTTTTATGGACCAAAAGCTTTTAAGCTGAGAGGATTGATCCACAAGCATCTCATCAGATTAGTTACACAGGTTCAGTTTCATCGTCAGCATTCAGTGTTCAGTGTTGTCAACTTCGATAGTGATATTTATGGTTCAGGTTGTCCGATAATGTATATGGTTTTCATGGTGATATGGTCGTCGATATGTGATTGTCATCTGTCTCACAGGATTTGGTCATCGACGTGGGTTTGTCGTCCATGTTGCAGCGTTTGGTTGTCATCATCATGCGACTTTTATCACGAATGTCACTTTGTGACAATTTGTTGTTTTAGAACAGAATGATGTAATGACAAACTCTAACCTAAGACCTAAAACCCTAATCTACATCTAAAAACCTAAATCCATGTGTTAAAAGACACTAAACCTAAGTCCCTCATCCTAATACACCTAAACCCTAACCTCATTCCTAAACTCATGTATTGAACATACATTAACCCTATGTATAACCCTCACGACCATATAATAAACATTATAAAACAATACAAATTATATACACAGTCCCTAAACCGCACGGGTATGGAGACTACGGCAGAGAGGGCATGTGAACAAGAGTTAAACAATCAAGCGGAGGTTAGCTGTGGCATTAAAATCGCAGTCAAGCAGGGTAACATAACTGTGACCATGTGAACAGTTCACTGTCGGAACTGCCAGAGTGGAATACCACCTGGATAATCGCATCAGGAATGATGTCACATGCAATTCGATTGCCGCAACCGTCGAGCTTAACCTACGAGGTGGCGGCTTGTCACAAGACCGCAATTGAACCACCTGTTCACATGCAGGCGGTCAACCAACTCTGCGTCGTTAGCAAACCGCCAGTGGATATATTTGTTATATGGTGTATTTTAGGTTTTTTTAATTAAGTTTTGGATATTTTGATACACCTAAGGTGCCTAATGTCACAACGTGACATAGTATCTTCAACTAAACCATAAATTTAACCCCTAAAGTTAGCAGTTCATTCCTAAACTTGGAGGAAGAAGTTCGAATGCATCTAGGAGGTCATAAAAGGCAGTTTTACTCATTGAAGAGGATATAGAGTGGTTTTGAAGTATTGTGTGCAGACTTTGGAGGTTAGAGGTTGTTTTGTTTTTAGTGTAATAGGAGCATCGAGAGTTGGAATTCGAAACCGTGACAGGCATTGGAAAGCTGGTTCAGAGAGCTTTCTTATGACATTGACCAGAAGTGCCTGTGTGCACATTTAGTTTGGTCAATTTTCTGTGTAATCGACCTCTTCAGTATCAATCCTAATAAAGCGGCCGCCCATCTTGAAGGTGGACCCGGAGACGTAGTCCATCAGGGACGAACTCTATAATCAAACTTGTTGTCTGGCATCACTGTGTATTTGTTGTTTTCACTTCTATTTTGCATCTTACTTTGTTTTTTCAACTGTCGTAAAATCTTTCTTCTCAAGCAGTTCTCACGATTTCAGCACTTTAAGTTGACATTCATTTCACTGTAGGCATAATCAATTCTAGTTCAGTTTTAACATATGATCATTTTAGATCAGGTACGGGAAAATTCAAAGGTAAACTTCCATTAATATGTTTTGATCGTGGTGAGGTTGGGCATTTTGCAACCAAATATCATCACAAAAATGAGGTTGTTATGAAAGGAAAGAAAAGTCCTAGGAAGTTCAACAAGTAAGGCAAGAAGAAATGGTTTAAGAAAATTTTCTTCTCCAAAGAAGATAGCTCCTCATCCAAAGAAGACAGTGATAACAAAGAAGAATTCAACGAAAGAGTATTGTTTATGGCCAAGCACAATAAGCAAGAGGCACTTGACGAAGAAGGGGACGAAGAAAAAGAAATGACTGAGGTTGAATTTCAAAACGAAGTGATCAGACTTATCAAAGAGCTCAAGGCCGAGAAGAAGCATGTCAACACTCTTTAAGGCGAATTAAAGATAGAAAGGGAACAAATCCTAAATCTTAAAATCAAGGTTGAAGAATACAAATGAATTGAAGAATCGCTCAGGAAAGAATTAAAGGAAAGCAACAAGGAAAGAGAAGCATTGGAAGCTGAAATTTTTTCTTTACGAAAGAAGTAAAAAATGGAAAAACTTTTCAAAACTACGCCAACCGCTCAAAGACTTTGGACAAACTCATCAGCAACCAATGATCATACAGCGACAAGACTGGTCTTAGTTACAAAGAAAAACTTGAAAAGGAGTCAAGTCCTTCGAAAAGGAGTCAAGTCCTTCTATGACAACTAAAGAAGATGTATATGCAAAATATACCAACCAAGTAGATCTACCAACTAGATCAAGAGATCAAGACTCATAGGAAGAACCTTGGGAGACAATTCCTCGAAGAAGATTTCCTCCCAGGTATCAACCTATCTTTTATGGTCATTGTTATTCATGTGGACGGTTTGGACATAGATTTGCAGAATGTCATATGTACGTTTGGAATGAATATAATTCCAAGAGATGTCTCAGAAATGGATATTCCAGAACTCAGCGGAATATCAACAGATTTGATCATTTGAGAGATGACGTCAAATGTTACAAATGTAACAATCTTGGACACCTGGCCAAAGATTGCAAACTTGGAAGTTCTTCAAAGGAATTCTTACAAAATCAGAATGAACAAGTATGGAAATGGAATACTGAAAGGTGTGCTCTCGCTCTCAAGGCTCAAAGCCACAGAAACATAGGGTATGTTGATAGTGGCTGCTCAACACATATGACTGAAGATAGAAATAAGTTCATATTCCTGAAAGAAAAGAAGGATGCAATAGTGTCTTTTAGAAATTATGGTCTTCAAACTTCATAGGAGCATGTACGGTCACTCTTGGAAGCAAGGATGCATTAGCAAAGGATGTTTTGCTAGTTGAAAATATGAATCACAATCTACTCAGTGTTGGACAGAGATGTGATCAAGGACACATGATGTTATTCAACTCGAAGAAATGTGAAATCAAGAAAGGCAAGTTTGGTTAAATTGTGGCTACAACAAGCAGAGCTCCAAATGACATATATATTTTGGATAAAACACCTAAAGGGTGTTTCTTGGCAAAAGAAGACGAGAGTTGGTTATGGCACAAACGAATGGGACATATAAATTTCGACAATTTGGTCAAGATAAGCAAAAAGGAAGCAGTTAGAGAAATGTCGAAAATCTCAAAACCTACCAATACATTATGTGAATCTTGTTGGCATGGCAAACAGACAAAAGTCGAGTTCAAGATAAAGGAACATTTTGCGTCATGTCCATTTGAATTAGTACATATTGATCTATGTGGTCCTATGAAAACAAAAGGTTTAGACGGTGAATTATACTTTATGTTAATGATATAGATGATTACACCAGAATGACAGTCGTCAATTTCCTGAAGAAAAAGTATGAGGCATTCGAATGTTCAAAATCTACAAGGAATTGGTCGAAAATGAAACTAATTTGAAGATCAAATGTCTAAGATCAAATAATGGCGAAGAATTCATGTCGAAAACATTTCCGCAATATTGTGACAAAAATGGAATAAAAAGGAAATTCTCAACAGCCAGAACACCACAGCGGAATGGAGTAGCTAAAAGAAAAAACAGAACCGTACAAGAAATGGCTAGAACCATGTTAAACGACTCAAACTTAGACGATAAATTCTCGGTTCAAGCAATTGATACTGTCTTATTCATTATAAATAGAGGCCTGCTTAGGAACAATTGTAACACGACTCCGTATGAACTATGGAAAGGAAGACCGGCTAAACGTCAAACACTTCAAACTATTTGGAAGTAAATGCTACATCAAAAGAGAAGACCAAAAATTTGGTAAGTTCAATTCTCGTGTTAACGAAGGTATTTTCGTTGGTTATTCACGCAAAAGAAAGACTTATAGATCCTACAATCTGAGGTAAAAACAAATAGTTGAAAGTATAAATGTTACTTTTGATAAAGACTGTGTTTTAAAGGATAACAATGAGATCGTCTCTTCAAGCAAATCTGAGGGTCTTGAGTTAGAATATGTAAAGGATGAAGAAGAAGCTCCAGAACGAGACCAATCAAATAAGGAAACACTAGTCAACCAAGAAGAAACAAGAAATGATCAGCAGGACGTACAAGAATTTTCTCCAAAAGTTTCAAAAGAGTGGTATCCTTCCTAACTTGATGCTTGACAGCTTTCGCGAATGACAAAGGCACATTTTGGATGATCGTGCTCATGATGGTCAAGTATCCCTGATACCTTGTTGGCTTCTTACTTTCCTGGAAGGTTCCCCTGGGTGCAACGTGCCCTTCAGCATCATCAAGTGTCCCACTAAGCCATGAATGCCTCTTCCTAGAAGAGGAGGGCTCTTGCAGAGGGGAATCAATAGGATCCATAGGTTCTTCCACATCGGGCATCATCTGATCTTCCTTTTCCTTCGGTCCCCTGGTGTCAGCTTCTTTAGATCCCCTTAGAGTAAGAGGATTGTCAACTTTGCTAAGACCCATATCTTCGTCAAAGGTGACATCATGGCTAATCTCGACTTCCCTTTGACCAGCCACATAGATTTTAAAGCCCTTAGTATTTTCGCTATAGCCCATGAAGATTCCTTTCTTTCCAAATGCACCCAATTTATTCCTTTTCTCCTTCGGCATATGAAAATATACAAGACTTCCAAAAATTCTAAAATGAGATACGTTAGGTTTCTTATCAGTGAACATCTCTTTGGCAGTCTTGGAACCCAATGCTTGATGAGGACATTGGTTTTGCAGCTTTGGCCCATAGAAACTTCGAAAATCTTTGATCATGGAGCATAGCACAGACTTCCACAATCGTACAATTCTTCCTTTCCGCCACACTATTCTGCTCAAGAGTATATGGTGTAGTAGTCTCCCTTTGTTAAAATTGGTAACTAGGGCCAAACTTCATGTGGGTCATCTTATTCATGGCTGATAATACTTTCATTAGATTCCTCTCATTGAGAGGTGTAGGATTGATATAAAGATCATCCGATTCCGATAAGTATTCATGGAGATATGAATTTATTTTGATTATGGAAATATTATCAAGCCAACCTACAACTCATGTAGGCTCAAAAGCCCAACAGTCGCATCTATTCAAACACCAACGTTGTGTATAAATATAGGAGCACTTTTCCTCATTTGGACTCACTAATTTCATCACACCTCTATCTCTCTACTACGCAGAAAAGAGTCTCCTCTCTACTGCGCAGAAAAGGGTCTCTCCCTCACACATGTGAAGTCGGAAGCTGCTGAAACTGAAGCTGCAATTGCAGAAGTAAAGTTTGACCTGCGTGGACTAGAAGATCTCCTCATCTGAACTGCGTTGTAGGTTCATCTGAACCTCCTCTAAAAGCCGCAACTTTTGGTGGTGGAATCAAAGTCAATCCGACGGACGGTTTGCAAGATATCGACTGCCCTAGTTTGAAGGAAGCTACTGAAACTGAAGTTGCAACTGCAGAAGTGAAGTTTGACCTGCGTGGACTAGAAGATCTCTTCATCTGAACTGCGTTGTAAGTTCATCTAAACCTCCTCCGAAAGCCGCAACTTTTGGTGGTGGAATCAAATCAATGAGACGATTGGTTTGTGAGATGTCATCTGCCCTAGTTTGATGATGACACTGCTAATGCTGATGCTGCTGATCTAGGGTTTGCTACTGCTGATATAAATCAAATTTATTGTACTATTCCTCTCTGCTGAATTATTGAAGATAAAAGAAGATTTGATCAAAGGGTTTCCCCACACATTGTGGGGTTTGTCCCTGGCTAGCCGCCACTTCTTGTGTCTCTTGTCTTGGCTTGTTTTCTGTCGATCGTTTAATGTTCTATCTGCACTTTACTTTATGTACATGTGATTGCTAATCTGTGGAATATAATAAGAACAAGAAGTAAACTGTTATAAGCATAGAACATACCATAACTTAACATGGTATCAGAGCTGAGGTGAAGACAAAGCCCGAGCAAGAGCAAGAGCAATCACCGAAGAGAATATTCGCAAGGCTATCCTAAAAGAACTATGGGGTCCTCAACACATTTTTCCTGCCAAAGACAAGCTCCGTGAGAAAGCTAACTATCACGAATGGAAGATCAAGGAGTGCTAGACCATGTAAGAGGCAATATTGTTGAGCCTCCATCAAATGCATCCACTGCTGCCTAGTACAAATGGAAAACCAGAGAAGTCAAAACAAAGAAGAACATCCGAGACTCTATCGACAAGCACTTAGAAGCCTACATCTCTGAACTAGACGCCTCCAAGGAAATCTACAATAGACTAGCGAGTTTATTTAAAGTTAATGATGCAAATCAAGTTTTGTTTCTTAGACATAAGCTAAGAGAAATCAAAGGTAAAGATGAGAGTATGCAAGCATACTTCATAAGAATCACCGAGATCAAGAATGATCTCCTATCTATTGGGGAGACTATTACTGACAGAGAAATGGCACTCACGACTCTTGGAGGATTACCATCCGAATGGTACATGTTCAAGACTACTCTTCTGAACAATAATGTAATTCCTGGTTTCAAGGAATTAATGGCTAGATGCATTCAAGAAGAAACAAGGGTAGAAGAGCAAGAAATGCCCATGCCTAAAGGTCCTCCTACTGCCTTTCCTTCTCATGCTAAGAAAATAAATAATTTCGGGACTAAATCAAAAAGAAAGGCTGGACCTAAGGGTGGAAGAAAAGGACAACGTTGCATTTGCAATAAAGCAGGTCACTAAGCAAGGGAATGCCCTGACAGAAAGGACTCTCACCGTGACGATGAACAAAATCCCTCTAATGGCAATCAAAGGAACGACAAATTCAATAGCAAAGGTAAGAGGAGAGTTGGGAATCAAGGAAGAGGACAACCATTCAAGAAGGCTAGAAATTCCAGGATGTATTAAAAGCACCTGACCTCAAAAAAGAACCTGGTGCCCATCTCGGCAATGGAAGACTAAGGCTACAAGGTAACCTTCAGCAATGGCAAGGTACGTATATGGAAAAATAATGTTAAAGATGCTTTTCTCTTGGGTTTCATGTTGATTCATTATATCAGGTCGATGGAAGTCCGCTAGGTATCATGCCTTATGACACATCTCTTCAGTCCAAACTTTGGCATTGAAGGTTTGCCCCCCTTCATTATAATAATATAAAGCTCTACTCAGTGTAAGACAAATGCTGACAGGGATGCCCGAATTATGAGTAGAGAAAGAGGGTGTATGTCTAGGATGTGCCAAAAGAAAGCTCAAAAGGGGACCATTCCCCTCAAGCCAAAGCAAGACCTCCGATATATTACAGTTGGTTCACTCAGGCATATCTGAGGTTAGCATTAAGAGGGAGACTACTACACCACATACTCCTAAGCAGAATGGTGTGACAAAAAGGAAGAACCATACGATTGTGGAAGCTGTCTCTACGGGTAGATGATGTAACAATGCCTGATGTGGAGGAACCCATGGATCCTATTTATCCACCTGAGCCTTCCTCTTCTAAGAAGAGGCCTTCATGGCTTAGGGGGATACTTGATGATGTTGAAGAACATGTTGCACCCCAAGGAACCTTCCGTGAAAGTAATAAACCTAACAGGTATCAGGGATACCTGACCATCATGAGCACGATCATACAAACTGAGCCTCCATCATTCTCAGATGTCGTCAAGCATCAAGTATGGAAGGATGCTATGACCAAAGAATATGAGTCTATTATGGAGAATGATGTCTGGGAAGTAGTTCCCAGACCCCAAGACAAGACAATTGTCACTTCTAAATGGCTTTGCAAGATAAAGCATGCAACATATGAAAGTACAGAAAAGTATAAGGCTCGTTTTGTTGCTCGTGGTTTCTCCCAGAAGGAAGGTATAGACAATGATGTGATATTCGCACCTGTTGCTAGATATACGACCATCTACTTGATCATAGCCCTTGTGGCTTCACAAGGATGGAACCTACATCATATGGGTGTCAAGACCGTGTTCTTGCACGGTTTGATCAAAGAAGAGATCTATGTGGAGCAAACTGAAGGATTTGAGATTTATGATTGAAAATCTCATGTATGCAGGTTGAAGAAAGCTCTCTATGGGCTGAAGCAAGCACCCCAAGCATGGTATGAGAGGATTGATAGCTACTTGATGAAACTGGGATTCACTAGGAGTGAAGCCGATCCTAACCTTTACTTTAAGGTTGAAGATGACAAGCCTCTCATACTGGTGCCGTATGTTGATGACCTCTTTCTAATAGGTGCAGACTCTCTCATTCACAAATGTAAGAGGGAGTTGGCTTCTGAATTTGAAATGAAGAACCAAGGACTTGAAGTGTGGCAGAAGCCAAGGGAAATTTTCCTATCTCAAGGAAAATATGTGGTGAAGATTCTGAAAAGATTTGGTATGATGGACTGCAAGCCTGTGACTACCTCAAGGATCTTAACTTTCAGAAGTTATATGGTAGTGATGTAGGACCAAATTTGGGAAATGCCTTTGAGTTTCAAAAACTCATTTGCGTTGATGTTCTTGGTGAACCTCCATCCGAACATATGTTTTGCAGATAGCATTGTGAGCTCATATTTGGTTGAGCTTCACTAGATTGGTGCCAAGAATCTTCTGAGATGTCTTCAAGACACAATCTCTCATGGATTGAGATACACTACCGGAAATATGAAACTGCATGATTATTGGAATGTTGATTAGGCAGGTAGTGTGGAGGATCACTGGAGCACTTTTACTGTTGTTTCTCTTTGGATTCTGCTTCGATATAATGGATGAGCAAGAAGCAGAAGTCGGTTGCCATAAGCACCGCCAAGACCAGATACATATCTATGAATATGAACTTGTATGAAGCTACCTGGTTGGGGAAGCTCTTCAGTGAGCTGTTTGAACACATACCATTGTGATTCTCTGTAACAACCAGAGGTAGGGTTCGATTATTGAGGAATCCCATATTCGACATCATCTGGGATATGGTAAGTCGATGAGTAAGGAGGCTCCATCGCATTAAGATGATGTACCAGTCGATACACCTTGTCAAACCCCCGTGGAAAGATCTAATATGTGATTTTCCCAAACGACTTGGAGTCATCAAGAAACCCTTGTACAAGGGTCTTGCATGTTGCATACATTGAGCTCTGGGAGCTCTGAGGGCTTGCGGTTCTTACAGGAGCAACATACGACCACATGGTGACTCACCCTCTCATGGAACAAGATGATTCGCTCCCTTGTGGGACAAGATGATTCGCTCTCTTGTGGAACAGGATGATTCGCTCTCCTGTGTAGCAGGATTGATGTGTTCTCCTATGAGGCCTGGATTGATGTGTTCTCCATGGCGATTGTAGCAGGATTGATGTGTTCTCCTATGAGGCCTGGATTGATGTGTTCTCCATGGTGATTGTAGCAGGACTAATGTGTTCTCCTATGAGGCCTGGATTGATGTGTTCTCCATGGCGATTATAGCAAGATTGATGTGTTCTCCTATGAGGCCTGGATTGATGTGTTCTCCATGGCGACTGTAGTAGGATTGATGTGTTCTCCATGGCGACTGTAGCAGGATTGATGTGTTCTCCTGTGAAGCCTGGATTGATGTGTTCTCCATGGCGATTGTAGCAGGATTGATGTGTTCTCCTGTGAGGTCTGGATGGATGTGTTCTCCATGGCGATTGTAGCAGGATTGATGTGTTCTCCTGTGAGGCCTGGATTGATGTGTTCTCCATGGCGATTGTAGCAAGATTGATGTGTTCTCCTGTGAGGCCTGGATTGATGTGTTCTCCATGGCGACTGTAGCAGGATTGATGTGTTCTCCTCTAAAGCCTAGATTGATGTGTTCTCCATGGCGACTGTAGCAAGATTGATGTGTTCTCCTGTGAGGCCTGGATTGATGTGTTCTCCATGGCAGCCTGGATTGATGTGTTCTCCATGGCAATTGTAGCAGGATTGATGTGTTCTCCTGTGAGGACAGGATTGATTAGTTCTCATGTCAAGGCATCCTACCCATGCAGTATGGGACTCATGAGAAGTACCTCTCATCTGATCAATGAGCAAGGAAATGAATATAGGGACCATAGTAGTACCGATGGACGCATTGTTGTATCTACCATAATCCCTACGCTAGGATGACCTCCATTGATTTGGGATCAATGATACTGGTCTAGGACTAGCAGTAAGAGTTGTACCATACTATGATACTGACTTCGGGTCGGTTGAGACGAGTCTGGGACCAGTGGTACATACTCTAAGACTAACTTCGTGTCAGTGCAGTACTAGTCTGGGACTAGTGAGAGTGGTACATACTATAATGCTGACTTTGGGTCGGTTGAGACTGGTCTGGGACCAGTGGTACACTCTTTGAGACTATGATACTGGTCTGGGACAAGTGGTAGGAGTAGTACTTACTATGAAGCTGACTTCAGGTCAGTTGAGACTAGTCTAGGACTAGTGGTAATCACTCTGAGACTGACTTTGAGTCAGTGGAGGATGATACTGGTGTGGGACCATTGTAGTTGTACTCACTATGATGTTAACTTCAGGTTGGTTGAGACTGGTCTGGGATCAGTGGTACATACTCTGAGACTGACTTTGAGTCAGTATGATACATCCTCGATCATTTCTTCTTCTTCATAATTCGGACAAAAGTAGAGCAAAACAAAACAAAGCAGAGCAGCGCATAACAGAGCAGAGTCGTACAGATCAGTACAAGGTAGAACAAGACAAAGCAGAACAAGCAGAATAGAGCAAAGCAGGGCAAGGGTCAGGTTGTACAGGGTAGTGCATTTGATGGATGAATAGTAACGATTGATAGATAGATTGCAGATGAAGTTCTCCCTAGTTGAGAGGGAGTGTTAAAATTGGCAACTAGGGCCAAACTTCATAAGGGTCATCTTATTCATGGTTGATAATATTTTCATTAGATTCCTCTCGTCGAGAGGTGTAGTATTGATATAAAGATCATCCGATTCCGATAAGTATTCATGGAGATATGAATTTATTTCGATTATGGAGTTATTATCAAGCTGACCTACAACTCTATGTAGGCTCAGAAGCCCAATAGTCACATCTATTCAAACACCAACGTTGTGTATAAATATAGGAGGACTTTCCTCATTTCGACTCACTCATCTCATCACATCTCTCTCTCTCTATTGCGCAAAAAAGATTCTCTTCTCTACTGCGCAGAAAAGGGTCTCTCCCTCACACATGTGAAGCCGGAAGCTATTGAAACTGAAGCTGTAACTGCAGAAGTAAAGTTTGACCTGCGTGGACTAGAAGATCTCCTCATCTGAACTGCGTTGTAGGTTCATCTGAACCTCCTCTATAAGCTGCAACTTTTGGTGGTGGAATCAAGTCAATCCAACGGACGGTTTGCAAGATATCAACTGCCCTAGTTTGGAGGAAGCTACTGAAACTGAAGCTGCAACTACAGAAATGAAGTTTGACCTACTTGGACTACAAGATCTCCTCATCTGAACTGCGTTGTAGGTTCATCTGAACCTCCTCTAAAAGCCGTAAACTTTTGGTGGTGGAATCAAGTCGATCCGACGGTCGGTTTGTGAGATATCGTCTGCCCTAGTTTGATGATGAAGCCGCTAATGCTGATGCTACTGATCTAGGGTTTGCTACTGCTGATATAAATCAGATTTATTGTAGTATTTCCCTTTGTTGAATTATTGAAGATAAAAGAAGATTTGATAAAAGGGTTTCCCCACACATTGTGGGGTTTGTCCCTGGCTAGCCGCCATATCTTGTGTCTCTTGTCTTGGCTTTTTTTCTGTCAATCGTTTAATGTTCTATCTACACTTTACTTTATGTACATGTGATTGCTAATCTGTGGAATATAATAAGAAAAAAAAAGTAAACTGTTATAAGCATAGAACGGACCATAACTTAACACCCTCTTAATGCCAACCTCTTTGCAAAGGTCATGAAACTCATTGGATTCATACTCAGGCCCATTATTAGTCCTTAAGATCTTGATCTGCTTTTCGGTTTGATTCTCGATCAAGGCTTTGAAGTGACAATACTAGGAGAACACTTCATCCTTCTTTTTCAAGAAGTATATCCAAGTCTTGCGAGAATAATCATCTATAAAATTGAGGTAATATAAATATCCTCCTAAGGAGTTCACAAGCATCATACCGGATATGTCTGAGTGAACCAACTGCATATATCGGAGGTCTTGCTTTGGCTTGAGGGGAATGATCCCCTTTTGAGCTTTCCTTCGACACATCCCGGACATACACCTTCTTGCTCTAATTTGAACTCGGGCATCCCAGTCACCATTTTTCTCGCGTCGGGTAGAGCTTTATAATGAAGGTGAGCAAACCTCTGATGCCATAGTTCGGACTGAAGAGATGTGTCACAAAACATGACACCCAGCGGACTTCCTCCCACCTAATATAATGATCAACTCGAAACCCAAGAGTGAAAGCATCTTTAAAGTTCTTTTTCCATACACGTACCTTGCCATTGATGAAGGCCACCTTGTAGCCTTTGTCTTCCATTGCCGAAATGAACACCAAGTTCTTTTTTAAATCAGGTACATATAATACTTCTTGTAAATGAATTGTATTTCCCTTATTCAATTGAAGTGTGACATTCCCTACGCCTTTCACAGGATAATTTGAGTTGTCCCCAAGAACAATTTCCAGGTTGGTCTCCTTCTCTATCAGATTAGAGAGAGCTTCTTTGTAACCAGTGAAGTGCCTTGAGGCACCACTATCAATAAGCCAAATTCCCAGCGAGTCCGGGGGCGCAGTAGTAGAGAGGGCAGCTGGTAGATAATATTCATCTTGCTTATTTTTAACAACGTTAGATTCATATCTGGAATTTCTTGCCTTCTTGAAGGGTTGTCCTCTTCTTTGATTTTCGGCATTTCTTTTAACTCTGCCATTGGACTGGCCATTTCTTTGATTTCCATGAGAGTGATTTGGATCATCATCATGGTGTGAGTCCCTTTTATCAAGGTACTCCCTCGCATAGTGGCCCATTTTGTTGCAATTCTAACATCGACCTTTTCCTCCAGCTTTTGGTCGAGCCTTTCCTTTGGATTTAGCCCCATAATAGTTTCTTCTTTTAGCATGAGAAGAAAACGCAGAGGGATGGCCTTTAAGTGCAGGCATTTCTTGCTCTTCCATCCTTGTTTCTTCTTGAATGCATCCTGCCATCAATTCCTCAAATCCAGGAATTACATTATTGTTGAGAAGAGTAATCCTGAATATATACCATTCAGGTGGCAGTCCTCCAAGAGTTGTGAGTGTCATTTTCCTGTTAGGAACTACTTCGCCAATAGATAGGAGATCATTCTTGATCTTGGTGATCCTTAAGAAATATGCTTGCATACTCTTATCTTTTCCCTTCTTGATTTCCTTCAGTTTATTTCTAAAGAACAAAACTTGATTTGCATCATTAACTTTAAATAAACTCACCAGTGTATCGTAGATTTCCTTGGAGGTGGTCAACTCGGAAACATAGGCCACCAGGCGCTTGTCGATAGAGTCCCGAATGATCTTTCTTCCTTTGACTTCTCCCTTGGTCCACTTGCTTCTAGCAGCAGTGGATGCATTTGATGGAGGCACAACAATATTGCCTCTCACATGGTACAACACTTCCTGCTCTTCCAATGTTAGATCGAGAGACATCTTCCATCCGTGATACTCAAACTTTTCACGGAGTTTATCTTCAGCGGGGAAGTATGTTGAGGACCCCATGACTTCTTTAAGATTGCTTCAACAACCTTTGGTGATTTCTCTTGCTCTTGCTCTTGCTCTTGCTTGGGCTTTGTCTTCACTTCAACTTTGATACCATGTTAAATTATGGTATGTTCTATGCATAGAGCAATTTAATTCTTTTCTTAAGTAAAGTGGAGATAGAACATTAAACGATCAACAGAAAACATGCCAAGACAAGAGACACAAGATGTGGTGGCTAGCCAAGGACAAACCCCAATGCGGGGAAACCCTTTGGTCAAATCTTCTTCTATCTTCAATAGTTCAACAGAGAGAAATAGTACAAAATCAGAATACTGTAATTTTATATCAGCGACAGCAAACCCTAGGTCAACGAAGTCAAACTTGGTCAAACAACCTCGGATTGACTTCTAGTCAAATTGAAGAACTCGGTCTTCAACAGCAATAAGTAGCAGCCCAAAAAAATCCTCAAAACATGGTCAAAACAGCAGCCAATATATCAACTCCTGCAGTCAGCCCTAACCAATCAACGCTGCCTCAAAACAGTGGTCAAACAAAGTCAACAAGGCTGATCTGAACTGCGGCTAGCAAGAGAGAGACTCCCCACACAAATCCACAGTCAAGGGGGCCTATACGCTGGTCAATGCAGTCCTCTAGCACTCAAAACGTGTTTTTGTACCTTCCTATGTCCACCTCCTTTCACATCACAGCTGGTTGCCCTAACTGCGTCCTCTTCCTTCTTCCCATCTGAGAGAGTCTTCTTCCTCCTATGCATACCCAAAAGACTAGGAGAGAGAAGAGATGTGGAGATGAGATGATGAGAAAATGAATCAACCTCTCTTGTATTTATATGATTCACTGGGCATGTGTGCACACATTTAACTGTTGGACAACCTTGACAATTTGTCAAGTAAATACAAATAAATTTATATCTCCATAAATACCTGTCGGAATCGAATGATCTTTAGATCAATACTACACCTCTCAACAAGAGGAATCTAGGAAAAATATTAGCTGCCATAAATGAGGTGACCCACCTAGAGTTTGGCCCTAGTTGCCAATTTTAACACAAATCAATCTCAAGAGTTGAATATCTTAAGTTGATTTGAATTGAAGATCTAATTATTCTACATCTAATTGACATTGTGGTAATTTGTTGAGCATTGATCATCTAAATTGGCAATCTTTTGAGCAATTTTTTATTGGCATTTTTTTCATCCTTGCATTGTCTCTAAAGAGCCTTGGCTAATTGTTCTAAGTAATATCGTGGATAAGTGCTCTAATCTTTCTTATAGCCATTATTGTCATTGGATTCATTGTTCGTGGTTAAATTGAATATCTATTGTGAATGATAATTTATCTTTGGCATATTGATGAATTGTTATAATTTTAAAGAGCATCTATTTTGTTTTCTAGTACTTGAGCAATTATCTCTTTGTTACATTGAATATATCTCTTGGGCAATATTTATTTCGAACACTTTATCTTGTTGTTAAGATTATCCTTCATTCGTTAATTGAGTACTCTTTTGACATAACTAAAGATCAATTGTAACTAAGTACTTAAGATCATAAAGAAATCTTACCTTAAGATCACCCAATCGTCTTGCATTTGCATCCTAGGAATAGTCTTGCACTAATTAAGTAACCTCCAACCATAAGCTTGGTTGATAGAAAGATAGGGCCACCCTTATTCTTGTAGCTTGCGAAAGATAGACCCTCTCTAGTGGTTAACAGGGTGACCTTGTAGTCGTTAGAGCTATGGTCTCTGCAGCACTGGAGAGACTAGGTAATTAGATTTCAAGGGGAGCTATCGTTAACCAAGTCATTTCTTACTTCGCCTTGACTTTTCTCTACAACTTACTTTAGAGACTAGCCTCAAAATAACTAAGGATTAAGGGATTCACCTAGTTAGGTATTTAACTAAAATAAACCAAGAATTTTGCATCTCATATAGGATACCCATGCATCTTGTAAGCAACGATCGTTCATCCGGTCCTTTGGTACTTAATCGATATAAAGCAAGTAGTTGACTACATAAGGCACTGGTCTCACTAAAATAATCCAATCTAATCTATTAACTTGCTAAAATCAACCAAGTGGCTAAGCCATTCAATTGTGTCTCCTGGATTTGTTGGTTGCCAACAAATCACACATTCTCATATTCCATAGGGACTACCCCCCACACCCTGTTGTTGGGAGACAACTAGAACGGAGAGGGCAGGGATTAGAGTGACAACCCTCACCCTGAGTCGTTGTTCCACCATGCTTGTACAATTTAAGCAACAAAAAACCTTATTACAAATTGAAAATAGTTACACCTAAGTTTCCTAAATCTAAAACTCATGTCTAGTGGCCAATAATGGAATGTCACTCAACCCTTTTTTAAATTGCTTGAGATTTTTTAAATTGGCAAGTGCAAGGGTTGTGCATAATACTATAAAGTAAACTTGTTATGCTTACAAGCTTGAAACAACTACAAATGTCAATAGAAAATCTTGAATACATACACACACATACACACCCCTCACCATATCGTATCCATGTTTCTGAAAATTTGTTGTTTCCATATCCATTTCACTGCAGCTTAGACTGAAAGGATGTATATATATATATCGAGAGAGAGAGGGAGAGAAAGAGAGAGTTTCCTCAACATATCATATCCAGGTTCCTGAAAATTTGTCATTTCCATATCCATTTATTGAAACTTAGATTGAAAGGGTATAGCCATCCCAATTAGATTTTACAAATTATAAATAAATCAGATAATACTGTAAAACAATGAAATGAAATTTCCTAAGCAACATTCAAACAAATTGATCATTCGGTATTTTGAATCGAAACTAAAGAAGTGATAACTTTAAATCCACCGAGAGTCACTAACCACTTGTTAATCAACTGCATATACAAACTTGAGCACTAGGAATAATAACTTTTAATTATGATCACTGTTAAGAATTTGACAGTTTCTTCAGCAATAAAGTATGTGAATAGATCCAAAACATTACTAAATACAACATACAGTTGAACAATAAGGATTCTCAAGAAAATGAATGTTCAATAATAGAATTTGCTAATAAAAAAGATAAGCATGTGCACCAATTCCCAGTACATCGATGTGTTGCATACAGGATCTATGGATACATTTTCAGAGAAAAAGCATGATATATCCCAATCTATTCATCGATGATAATATTGTACTACAGTAAAACATCAGACAAAACCGTCCAACACATTTTTTAGCTAAGATTAAAATTAATCTCTTAGATCTATATTTTGAAAGGAAAAATGAAGAAACCTGTAGTTAAAATAAGATCAACTTTATCATGATCACTCCATCTTTGTATGGCTCCTTTAATATGATCAACTGTATCATGAACAACTTCAGTTGCAACCACCCTTGCGCCACCCAATTTTTCTGACAAAGAATTTATCACAGAAACTGCCCTTGGACCACTGCACAAGTTTTTTCAAGTGTGCCTATTTTATTACACCTCCCTAGTCATATTATTCACTTAAATAAGAAAGAGGCTACAAGATAAATCCACACGTGCTTCCAAACAACAAGAAGTCTACTTACTCTTGAAACATAAAGTTTTAGTTATACAAACTCTCAAATTTTCTATATAAAACACTTCCAAGATCTTACAGATAACTCAATCCATTATAAACAGAAAACCTGCAATTAGATATAATAGTAGATATGGCTTTGAAAAGATAACAGTGTTGCTTTTTTGGGTAGCTGCGGGAGGTATTCTCCAGCTACACAAGTTAAGAGAGAAAAAAAATAAATTTCCAATTAAAAGAAAGAAAATTTAATTCAATTTAAAAGTTAAATTTAATTTGCAAAGCAACATGTCTCTTGGGCACCCTAAAAACACTATAAAAAGACACTTGGAACTTCTCATTTACACTAACTCATCACACACATATATTTCTCTAGCGTAGAAAGTAATCTGAGGAAAAGGCTGAAGTTTCTATGAAGTTGAATTTTCTGAGTGTAATTGCTTAATGATGTTTTGGGCCGTACTAAAGTAATATCATATATCATTGGAAGTAATTATCAGTTGTAGAAAATTGTGCTTGTCTAATTAGCACCGAGAAAATCAACATGGTATCAGAGCTTTGGTCAATAAAGGCCTCAACACAGTGTTAAATTTTTGGGGTTGTTACAATCTTTATGTATAACATATTTACTTTTACTCCTACCTAAATTTATGCAAAGAACTGCATAAATTATGGTGGGCAGTAATTCCTGGTAAATATGTTTAATTACCGAAATATAAAAAGAATGTATTGCATATTTACTTTTTACATCTACCTAAATTTATGCAAGAATAACATAAATTATGGAGGAACAATTTAACAAAGTCAAACACTATGTGGATGGATTATAGCCTAATTCCAATGGAGTAAAATACAATTTTAATGTGAAAAGAGATTTAACATCATAGCACCAATGAGTAAATGGTTAGAGAATATGTGTGGGCCGAATAGCGACATAGATCCACTAGTGCTCATCAGAAATTCACCTAGGAGATTTAAAGGGCATCTCAGAGGATTCTCCCTGGAACAAGCATAAACTCAGCAAAAGGATTTGTGTTCGAGAGGGAGAATTTGTACAGACATCTAGAACCGTGCCAAATGACCAAAAGAGCTTCTAGTTCAAATAGTCAGGCAGAGTGGAAGGATGCAGCCTACTAGAGATCCAAAGGGTCTCTCATGATGATGAGGAGCAATGAGGCTCCAATACATTTCTACGGACAAGTAGGTTGTTGACATTCTCATAAAGCCTCTGTCTGAGATGATATTTGTATGCTTCAGGGACAAGCTTAGAGTGGTTGAGAATGCCTCCCTCAATGAGAGAATGTTGATGTTGTAGCATTAGGGTGACATTCTCCCTAGGTCAAAGTTATTGACCAGGTGCCACGTAATGTGGCTAGGGAGAATGGCCCAAATAGAAGCAAAGCCCGAAGTGCTCCCCCGGTCAGAAGGTTCTAACCATATTGCCAAGGATTACTTGGCTAGTGGGTAGAGTGAGTACCTAAAAGCATCAGGGAAGTATTTTTACCATTCAAGTGCTATGTGACGACATGGGGGAATGGGAAATGGGCCCAAGGTTTCACCATTGGTCAGGAAAAATTGACCTAGTTCCATGTGACGACTTGGTTAGTTGGTGACCCAAGACTAATTTTGTTTTTTACCCCGGTCAAGAGGTACCTCACCATATCACCAAAGGGTATTTAGCTAGTGGGTGACTAGATCTTTTGTATGATGCTGATGTTGACGCTGGTGCTAATGGTAATGCACGATGCTTTCCACATGGTTCTACAATGGAACATGAACAGGATTGACATAGCAGGCTCATTCAATCTTTTCTTGGGATGGAGAAATTTTGCTTTTAAGCGAAGTGGACATCTGAAGAAGTCAAGGTGAATAACTCCCTAGCTAAGACGGAGTGTTGATTTTTTGGGTAGTTGCAGGAGGTATTCCCCAACTTCACAAGTTAAAAGAAAGAAAATGATGCTAATGGTAATGCAGGATGCTTTCCACATGGTTCTAAAATGGAACATGAAGAGGATTGACATAGCAGGCTCATTCAATCTTTTCTTGGGATGGAGAAATTTTGCTTTTAAGCGAAGTGGACATCTGAAGAAGTCAAGGTGAATACTTCCTTAGCTAAGACAGAGTGTTGATTTTTTGGGTAGTTGCGGGAGGTATTCCCCAACTTCACAAGTTAAAAGAAAGAAAATTAAATTTAAATTTAAATTTAATTTGCAAAGAGATATGTCTCTTGGGCACCCTAAAAGCATTATAAAAAGGCACTCAAAATTTTCTTTTACACTCAATCATCACACACATATTTCTCTCTCTCACACACACATTGACAGTAATCTAAGGAAGAGTCCGAAGCTTCTAAGAAGTTCAATTTTTTTAGTATAATTGCTTAATGATGTTCTGGGGAGTAATAAAGTAATATCATATATCATTGGAAGTAATTATTAGTTGTAGAAAATTGTGCTTGTCTAATTAGCAGTAAGAAAAACAACAAACAAAAGCACACTAGATAGGTGCATTATTTTCTTTATTCTTGACTAAATACTTTTATTGAAAATCCAATTCCTCCCATGGCCCCACTCACAGGGCAGAAAAACAGAGAGGAAGTAGTGCTTTGGGTATTTAGGTGGGGCCAAGGATGCAAGAATAATTAAAAAGCAATATAGAGAAAAGGGAATCAACACATCCATTCAATAGGATAGTAACAACCTACTTCTCCACAACTTTAACCATCATATTTCTCAATGTGTGATTCATCCCCAAGAATTTCATTCAATTACTTTATATTTTGAGGTTTTATCCCCAAAATTTTTATTTTAAGAGCTATGACTAGTGATGATTAATGTTATTATTAAGGGTTTTCCTCCCCTTTCCTTCTATTTTGGGTTCCATTCCCAAAGTTTCATCCTAAATTTATGTAGTTGAGAATTAAGATGATAAGTTGGATGAGATACAAATATGGTCATCCATATCTTTATCCTTATATATAATAGCATTGAGACTTTAAGATTTCCATACAAATACTTAACATCGGACCAAATTAATGTTAGTTTTTGTAGGATCGGATGTGTTCTAGCCTTGAAATTTTATGGAGAGTCTATAATACATGAGATCTCCAAAACCCATAAATCGTTTCTAGAAATTCCGCCTAGAATGACTTAATTAGATTATTAACCAGTTTTTAAATATTTCCTAAGTTTAGACTTAGGGAATATGCCTAGTTAATTACTATTAATTAAGTCAAGGAGAGAATCATCTAGAAACTCACACGGATCGATCCAAACATGATCCTAGCCATCGATTATGTTTTAATCTTGGTAGTTGGTGATCCAACAGAGGATTATAAAAAGAGGTCGATGTTGTGAAGGAGAAGACACTTGAGTAGTTTGATTTCTAGGCAGATTGATTTCCTGAGTAGCAACAGTCAGTTGTCAGGGAGAGAGTCAGAGATCGAAATAGTAAGAGAGGGGCAGAGACAGTGAAGTCGGAGGAATATTTCCAGTCCGGTGAGTGCATTGCAGAGAAAGGCCGAGATTTCTCCTAAAAGTTGCGTTGAGGCAGCGCAAAAGCTTCAGTGAGCAATTCGATTTTACTGGGGTGAAATTGGTTTTCAGTTCCAGAGGCCGAAAAGTATTTCCAGAGTGGCAGAGGGTTAGTTTCCTAGTCAGCAGAAGGTAGGATAGCTTGATCTTCAGTTGTTTCAGGCTAAGTGTGTAGCAAACTAAGTAGAGGTGACGCAATAGCTGCGCAAAGCAAGGAGGACGACTTGATTTTCAATAAGCAGTGAAGAGTCGAGATTTCTTGGAGTGAGGGTAAATTCCCTCAAGATATTTTTGCCAGTATTTTCTCTCAAGGAACTTCTAGTCTCAAGAAGTTCGATTTTGCCTCGCAAATCAACAGTCATTGTTAGCAGGTCTTCTCACTCCAAAAGGGAGTGTGAATAGCAGAGCAACAGCTAAGCAGAAGGAAAGAGGAGATTTTCAACATTTTGTTGAGATGGCTACTGCTGGGCTTCGTGATCAGGACAAGTTGGATGGCGCTTCCAACTACGTCATCTGGAAGGCAAGGATGTCCTTCCTTCTAGATGATTTTGGCCTGAAAACATATATTGATGCAATGGTAGTAGTTTCCCAGGATGCAAATCAGCTGAAGGAGTACAGAAAGGAGATGGCACAGACGAAACAGTTGATCCTAGATGGAGTCTGGGATCATGTTGTTTCACATATAGCTGGCAAAGATATTTCCAAGGAGATGTGGAATGCTCTTGCCACGTTATATCAGTATATTCAGGAGGTCTAGGACCAGTTGTCAACTATTGGGGTAGCACCTCAACCCACAGAGCTTGTGAGATTGGCACTCAACAGTGTCTCCAAGGACTGGCAGGTCTTTGTCTGAAGCATATTGGGCAGAGACAAGCTACCAAATTGGGACAGGATGTGGGCTGACTTGCAGCAGGAAGAATTGAGGCGAGCTCTTCTAAAGAGCTCCATCAGTGGCAGCAACAACGAATCAAAGTAGGTGAAGGAGGAGGAGAAAGTGGCCCTCGCATCAAATGGTCCCAGTCAAGGATAGGGGGAGCAGAGAAAGAAGAAGAAGGACCTGTCAAAGGTCAAGTGCTTATGCCTGAGGTGTGGTGAACTTGGTAACTACAGTATTCAATGTCCTCTCAAGAAGAAGGGCAAGGAGGAGAAGCAGAACCAGCAGGCAGCTTCAGTAGAGATCGATAAGCGTTGGAGTATGATGCAACTACAAGAAAGATAAAAGTAGAACATGGCTACAACAAAAGAAAAAAAGTTAAAATGAAAATGATTGTTGGGACAAAATTAGTGTCTAGGAAAAAGCCTAGCATCAGCTCTACCCCCTCATTGGGCATCAGCCAATTCCTCAGCTCCAAATGCTCCATCTCATCATAAGTAACCCTCGCATGTCCCAAAGATGATGAGAGAGCAACTGACTCATATTAAAAGGGTAAATAAATGTTATATCATTAAATGCAAGCTTGGATAATATTACCCACGAAAATGGATAACCCCACAAGAGAAATATTTTCTTGTACATTTGGTAGTCAGCCAGTCAATAGTCCTTGATATTCACTTCTTGATGATGATATTCCATGTACTTCTACCATCTACATCAGCCACATCATCTGGCATTTCCCTTGAATGAAGGTGGGTTGCTATTCAAAAGGTACTTTGTTCATTTTGCAATCGAGTGCTTATGCTTGCTTGTTTTGAGCATTTAGTATGAATTAAGTGGTGATATGGAAGATTAACTGATATTTATTATAAAAAAATCTCTCACCTTACCAAGGGGGTTAATATTTAGCCCTAGTCTAGTGGGACCTCCCTTAAGGCCTTAGGGTTATAGGAGGAACACTACTTGGAAAACCCAGATTGAAATAGCATGTTCAATGTCCCTTACACCATACTTGACACTTTCCATGCCACATCACAAGCCCCATATACCACCTCCATCCTAAAAGTAAACATTGCCCTAGAGGTTGATGCAACTAAAAGAATGCAAAAGTGTATCATGGCCACAATGAAAGAAAAGAAGAAAATCAAAGTGCAAAAGATGGTAGGGACATAAGTGCACATGGGCAAACACCTAGCATGAGCTCTACCCTCCTCACTAACCATCACCCTTTTCATCAACAAATGATGTTCCTTCACATCAAAAGGAACCCTTGCATGTGCCAACCCTGATGAATGATGAACTGACTCATCTTAAGGAGTAATATAAAATGCTACATCATAAAGAACAAGTTCTAGCCCTTGAACTATGCACCATAACACAAAGAATTATCAAGAAGTAAAAGGCACACTAGAGGGATTGAAAAAGCAAGTTGAGCAAGGTAGCTCATGCTTCCAAGATTGTGTTGATTTGGGTAGCATCGGATGTGCTCTAGCTCCGAAATTTTGTGGAGGGGCTAGAATACATGAGATTTCCAAGACCTAGAAATCGTTTGGTGAAATTCCACCTGGTTTGTGCTTTATTAAAATAATTAATATTTTTAATGGGGTTCCTAAGTCTAAACTTAGGAAAATAAAAATATTAATAGGTATTAATAAAAATATGCGTGAAAAGCTTCTAAGAGACAACAATCAAGTATGTTTTAATCTTAGTCGTTGATTAGGGACTTAATCTCAATCGTTGATTCATCAACAGGAAAAGGTATAAGAGGAGGCTTGAGGGTCAGTTGGAGATACACCAAGAGATCAAATTAGTTCGATTTTTCTGGGGCATGGTTTGCTGAGAAAATCGAACCAGTGATCTGAGTTGCAGTGAGGGGTAGAAGCAGAGATTTGGATCAGAAAGGAGTTTCGAGCCAAAGAGTACATGGCTAAGAGGCAGCAGTAGCATCAGAGAGGCAGCAAAGGCCTACGCAGCCCAGGAAGGGGCTTACGCAGTGTTGACGCAGGCCAGGAGGGTCTCTTGTAGTAGCAGTGCAGAGAATTCGTCAGAAGTACGAGATTTTGCCAGAGAAGCGAGGTTCTGAGCCGGGAGGGCTAAACATCAGTCTTCCTCCAGCAAATTGATCCAGCAGAAGGGGTGATGCAGTCTCCTAGAGGCAAGACGTTGGCCCAAGCAGTGATTGCGTTGGGATTTCACAGTGTTTGTCGGAGTCAGGCCACTCAGCAGATCAATTATGACTTGGAGAACAAGGTGAACCCTCGTATGTATTTCTTGTTGTCATGATTTCCCTGAAAGGTTAGTCGGCATGAGAGGCAACCTGTTGTACTCAGATTCTGCTTGCTTAATAATACAAACCATCTATCAGTTGCATCGGTTTTCCCGCATTAGGTTTTTCCGGGGACGTGTTGTCAAAAAATAATGGTGTCCCTTGTGTGATTATCTTATCTAGTGTTTCAGTTTACGATTTGTATGTCAGTGTAGTCTACAGTAGTGTTTACATCACTGTTTATCTAATTAAATAACTTGTTGAATGAAATAACAAGTAGGAGATGTTAAACCATTAATTGCAGTAGGATTTATGTTTGTAAAGATTCAGAAATTTTCACATGGTATTAGAGCATTGCAGATCATAGGATATTGAAGTCATCAAACAGGAAATCCAGCAAATCTGCTGCAAAGAGGCAGTTGTCCCGAGTGACAACGTTGTTTCAGAGCCATAGATGCAGAAGGAGAGTGATGCAGTGTAGAAGAGGTGATGTAGAGCCTCACGCAGTGCCTTCGTCAGCATTCTAAGCCAGGTGAGAGTGACGTAGTAGCTGGGAGGAGCCCACGCAGTAACTACATCAGCTATCTAGGCCAACATAGAGGTTGGGAGGGGCAGATCAGGCTCACGCAGAGCCACGTCATCTTTTTGGACTAGGGAGTGACACAATGACCAAGAGGAGATGATCTAGCTAACACAATGATTGTGAAGAGCTTGAGGAGCTCAAATTCTTCAGTTGCTGGGGCAGAAGGAGCACTGGAAATCAGATCTGAGGTGTTGGTGGGACATTGTTCCTGCTGGTGTAGAATAGTGTATGAGGAGACTGAACCAAGGTAGAGGGAGTCACTGCCTTAACCGATTTCTTGCCAAAGAAATCTAGATCTGAGTTGCTAAGCAGCAGCAAAGGAGGATCGGAGAGGGGTGATTCGACATTGTTTAGTGGAAGGATTTCCGTGAAAGAAATCAAGACTCAGAGGGAGTCTAGCCAGAACTTGTTCCTTAGAGGATTTCTAGCACCAAAGAAATCCAAATCCGAGTCTTGTTGGGGCAGTAGTGAGAGAGGGAGAAGAGAACCTGTTCTATACTTGTTTGAGCAGAGATGGCAATTAATGGACGAAGGAATCAGGACAGATTGGATGGAGCATCCAACTTTGTCGTCTGGAAGGCCAGGATCCTGGCAGTCTTGGACAACAATCGCATCAAGGATTATGCCTTGAAAGTGGTGGTTGTACCAGTCGATGTTGATCCTCTCAAGAAATACGACGAGGCTCAAGCAAAGGCAAAATGCATGATCTTGGACGGGGTCAAGGATCATGTGGTCCTGCATATTGTTGAAAAGGACACAGCAAGGGAAATGTGGGAGGACTTGACCACCTTGTACAAGGGAACCTCCGTTCAACAGAAGATGTTGCTTGAGAACCAGCTAAGACAGTATCAAATGCAAAAGGGAGAAGAAATCAATACCTTCCTTCTCAGGTTGCAAGGGATTCGAGACAAACTGACTTCCATGGGGTCTACACCAAATCCTGAGTTCATGGTCAGGATTGCCCTAAATGCAGTCACTGAAGACTGGGAGACCTTTGTCCAAAGCATCTTGGGCGGGGCTTCTCTCCCCAGTTGGGAGGAGATGTGGGCAGCTCCTTGACAAGAAGAGATCAGGCGATTAACCAAGGCAAGAAGTAGCGACAAAGGAATCAGAATCAAGAAGGAGGAAGAGGAGGATGCAACACTCGCATCAATGGAACAACCAGAGCAGCAGAAGAGGAAAAAGAAAGACATCCAAAGTCAGATGCTTCAGATGTGGGGAACTAGGACATTTCGCCACTCAATGCCCTCGGAAGAAGGGCAAGGAAGAGAAGTTTGACATAAAGGTTGCTCCGGCGAATGCTAACAAGGAGGATGATGGTGAGGATTGCGCCATGAGAGCTCATGCACCTCTGGAGTGTAGGAATTTACAGGGTAAGTTCCTCAGACATAACACCAAAGGACACCGCTCACAAACAGATCACAAATCAATACACCAGTCTTTTTGACGTGGTTAAAACCCTCAAAGAGGGAAACAGTCCACGGCTTGAGCCAACGCGGCCACTTCAGGCAATTTATTAATAAAAGAATGAAAATTTACATAAGCTTCTCTCGTTAACAGTTAACCTACAAATGAGCCTCCATGCACTTTAAATAGAAATCATGGACCAATCGGGTGTTAAGCCATGGATCAAGTGTCGGTAATACCGAGGAGAGAATGAATCGTCGGATCACTACATATCATGACCATCGAATTGTAAGTTACAAATGTACATAGTAAAGAAACACACTTTACCTAACTCTATACTAGACCAAGTTATACTTAACTATTTCCTATGTGTCGGAATATCCTAACAGTGACTCTTTCACTTCCCTCATGACTATTTGACTTCCTATGATTTTTCAAATTTACATGACTCTTCGACTTCATATGTAGGTTTCTTGGACTTCCACTTTACATTACATTGATTACAAGTATGGCCCATAGTAGTGATGTGGCCAAGACAACACATGACATAACTCGACACGACATTGCTAGCATGTATTGGATAACTATGGTGTCTATGTCATGTTGTTGTGCTTCTAAGTGATGGTACAAACTTGGTGTATTATATCTTCACCTCTGCATAGAAAAGTGCGGGGTCTTTGACGGTCTTGGTCTTTTCTTGATGGTGCATCTAAATGGGTCCCTTTCACTCACTTGTTCGATGTGCTTCATTTGTTCATTCGACAAAAATAAGTCTTATAACATGCACCTCTTTTCCATCTTGTTATTTGTCACACCAAGTTTCATTAATGTACATGTTCCTGTAGACACCCACGATGAGATCACATCAAATCCAAAAATCTCCTAGTCTATCATCATGCATTGTTTTCCATTTTGGTGCAGGTGACCGAGATAGGGATAAGGCATTGAAACTACATAGAGCACAACTCATACCAAGATGAGAGGCTCTAGAGAACTATCCAAAAAAACTTTGTAAACGTCACTGGGAGACAAATGCAATCCAGGACAATAGTGATAACTGTAGGGAAAAACCCATCTGAGAGGTAGAATTGCGCAGTTTCTGGGAGGAAGGCCAAGTAGGGCGTTGGGGAGCTGCTAGGCCAATCTATACAAATTTCAAGGGGAACACCGTGCAGAACATCTAGTTGGGATCTATGTAATTTCTCTGGGGAAGATAGTGTGGATAGTAGGAAGCACTGGAAGAAAAATATGCATAGCTTTCCAGATGAAGACAAGATTAGGCTACAGTAGTTGATGGTCAAAATTGCGTAATCCTACGAGACAGTCCACACTCAAACAATCCTATTCAATTTCTGGGTTGATTACAGAGTGGGGAAGAAGGGTTGATGGATGGCAGATCGGTGCAGTTTTCTGAGTGAGAAGAGCAGGTCAGCAGGGAAGCCTCCCTTATAGTTCTGTGCAGTTTCTGGGTTTTTTTTAGAATAGGGAAGAAGGGTTGGTGTAGGACAGATATGCATAATTCCTAGGTTGGTTGCAGAGTAGGTTAGTGGGGAAATCATCCTGACAGATCTGCACAATTTTCTAGGATAGTGTAGTGAGAGGAAACAAATGCATGTCCCACATATCTACATAGTTTCTGCACATATTTCAAGGCAGTCATGCTGGAGAAGTTCTACATAGTTTTGGAGGTCAGTATAGCCCTTGGTCACAGCTCCAATCACTTTTTCTGGTTGACCAACAGAAGGCTTGATGGGACATCTTGCAAGAGGCACAGACTGGATCATGTTCTGGGACAACTTTTGTGCAGTTCCAGGAGTCATTCAATTGGCGCATCTACATAATTGTGTAGTGTATGCAGCGTGGAGTGAAACCTCAAGATTTTTTCAGTTCTGGGAAGCAGTGCAAGGTCACTTAGATCGAGTTTGGTTGATGGAGAGTTGTTCGGTCGACAAATTTTTTAGGAAAATTTACTAAGTGTGAAAGAAAGTGTACTTGTGAATACATGACAATGTGATCACACACTTAGCATGACTCGATGACAATACCCCTCAAACCAACAAGACAACATGTGCTCAGTGAAACTGACTCAAGGGTTAAGACTGACAAGTGTGACACTTGAGATATGTTTTTGAATGGCTGTGATGACACTTGTGTGATAATGTTTACACCTTCTCGTGTGAGTGTGGTCGATGTCGACAGAGCGAAAAAAACTCACACAAATAAAGACAAACCTTCAAAATTACCACAACTGAGTCGTATGCATTGCATAGCAATTGGCATGCCAAAGATGACAGTTGTCCAAATAGGCAAAAAGGAAGCAAGACATGTAGAGGAAACACATGAAATGACTTTTTGGTTGCAAACGTGCATGTTATCAAAGACAACATGAGATGACAATGAAAAGCATTCCTTCAAGCTATACTAAGGGATGTACTTCAAAAGATAATCTTTACTTACCATACTTACCTACGAGATGATCATGCATTTGATGGAATTTGCATGAGGTCCCAATATTTTATCATAACCTGGTTTCTTGTTCCTTCTTCTCAACTCCTTGAGAGTGATCTAGCATGTCATATTTTCCTGTAGTCACTGAGAGATAGATTTGTGTAGTTTTAGTGGTTAGCGACTGTTGTCGAGATGGTCTGCATAGATTTCCAGAGCAAGGTTGGTTGCCTCCTTTGCGCAATTTCTGAGTGCAATATAGATTAGACATCTACGGAAACACTACGCAGTTTGAGTTACAAGACACTATTGTGGGATGTGTCCTGGGAGGACACCTCTATGAAGCGTATGAATGTAGGTAACATGAACTTCTTCATTCATTTATGGATAGCAGTGTTGGCTGTGTAACTGCTTTGTGCATTTTTGGAGAGTAGTGTTGGCTGCCTAACTACTTTGTGCATTTCTAGAGAGAAGTGATGGCTGGGCAGTTGAAGGACAACACTACATAATTTATGAAGATTTTGGGTTCCAACTAGGGAAGGACATTGGAGGAAACCACTGCACAGTTTTAGATGCTAAGAAAGGCTGGGGTCTCTACGCATTTTTCAGTTCTAACAGGAAAGGAAAAAAGCTTGTGGGTTTTAGAAGGAAAGTGTGTAGTTCTAGAAAGCTTGATGAGGCTAGGTTGCTCGGGAAACTCGGATAACTGTAAGATCAATGAGACTGATGCAAACAGTGATAGAACTTGATTATGATCACACAAAAACACTTAGCGATGCAACATAGACCATCCATAACATAAAATGCATACTCTTCTTGATGTAACAACATTTGTGACAAGAGTGTGTGAAGTGAGAGTGAAACATGTCTATGTAATGAGAGCAACCCATACGCACAAGATTTCCCCTTGAAGTAGAACAACATTCCCTTTGCATGAAAAACAATAATCTCAATTCCTAAAGATGACACACACTACTTAAATATGAGAACTTGAACAAATATTAAGATCAAGGAGGGGGCTTCAGATCATCAACGTACCAACAAGTGACCACGGAACGATCGATCACAGTATCCAAGGTAGGCTATGAAAATTGCATGTGAGCAAAAATTTTGGAGGTTAGTTGCAGCCACTATAACCGGTAATCATAGAATACCAAGGATAGTTTTACCCTAAGATGGAGGGGTATTTACTAGCCCTGGGTTAAAATTTCATATAATAAATTTAATAAAGGTAAAATAAGACCAAGGTCATGGGACACGTTTTCCAAGCATTGTGTTGGGAAAAACATCCTAGTGGGTGTCACTTTCGGTTTATTATGGCTAAGGAAATTGGAGAAGGCATTAACGAAGGCAAGGAGGCATTAATTGACATTTTATTTATGAAAATAAAGGAAAGTAGGAGAAAAGGGAAATAAGGGGTCACAAGTTTGCATGAGAGGAAAACTGAAGGAAAATGAAGAAATTAGAGGCCTCAATGATTAAAAGGCTTCTTAGGATCAGTTCACAACTTTTGATAGTTTGGTTGACCATGTCATGCGGAAAGAGTTAATCTTGCGGACAAAACCAACCTCCCTAGAAGCCTAAGACTTTCTAGTGACAAACAAGACAATTAAGAGCAATCCTTCTCTAAACATGCATTTATCATACGAGAAATCAAGTGTTTTAGATCCTATCTGTAGTCCAACGCTGTTGTAGTAGTCTAGCCTCGTCGATCCAGATGAGCTCCTCCTTCACTTCGAAACCTGCATTCACTAACAATCAAACGATTACATAGCACCTAAATATCCCATAAAATAAAACATATTCAACATATAGACCAAGGAGTATATGAAACAATTCATTAATAACAAATCATTGAGAAGAATGGACTTATTTGTATTAATAGGAACAAAAGAAACCATTACAGCCTGAGCCTTGGTGTTGTGCAAGTTCCTCCCAGGGTCCAGCAAGAGTTTTCCTCTACTTTGACAAGCTCACCCACTTCCAAATGAAACAAGAAAGGATGGTAATCTCTCCTCAAAAGCTTCTACAAGGAAGTCCTAATTCCAGCAGCATCTACCCTTTGGAATGTTCAGCTTTCAACCTCCCCTCCTCTGGCCCAATGCCTGTATTTATAGTGTTCTAGAGGAAGTTAATCAGGTCCAACATTAATGGGATACTCCCTCTTTTGGATGGGGTAGCTCCTCTCTTGATGGGATAAGTTCCTCTTTCATAGGGATGCATGAACCATCTGGAGGCGCTCAATACACGTCAAACAATCTTCTAGAATGCTCTAGAAATGACCACAAGTAACTTTTTTAAGATGAAACTCACTCCTTTTGACCTTTACAGGAGTACGCACCCATCCCTTGACTTACAGAGCGTACAAGTACGCAGGTACAATGAGCTTGAGATGCGTACACGCAGGCAAGTAGAGAGAACCTGCGTACCCAGAGATTAAAACATGTTTTTTAATGACTTTCTCTCTTTCTTGAAGTTTGACATGGAGAGAAGAGGTATAAGGCTTGCCAAGGAGGATAGTATGACTGTTGATGGAGCCATACCAACTGAAGATAGTCATGGTGACAAATTTTAGTGTAACACCCTTGTTGTAGACCCGATTTTCGGGCCTTCAACATATTTGGCGCAAGAAGGAGGGGCTGAACTATGAATGGCGAGCAAATTTAAATCGATAAACCATTCTGAGAGTAAATCACCCTCAGCATCTCCCCCGACTTCTCCATCGCATTCTGAATCTCCAAATTCTAAGTGAGAAGTTGAGAAAACAACAACTACTGCTGAAAACCTAAACATCTCAAATAAATCCACTCTTGAACCTCCTGAAGTTCAGTCTTTAATTCATAAACTTCAAGGATTTTCCATATCACCACAAAAGTCTGAGTTATCCCAAGGTAGTGTGACTTCGGAATACATTCCTTCCCATCCTCTTACCAGATTACAAAGTGAAAAGCTTGGTATTGAACCAACAGAATTCCCTCTGCGAGAAAGAAAAAGAGCAAGGAAGACTCCAGAAGGTTCTGATAGTGAGACTCTTTCATCATCATCATCTATTTCATCTAATCCATTGCAAAGTCAACCATACACCCCCAACTCCATATCATTGTTCAACAAGGTACTAGAACTGTATCATCGTCTTCCCAAACACTCGTAACCTCATCTGCGCTCTCCTCTATTAGTATCTCAATGATGACAGGAAATCCTCCACCAAGGCCATGGGCCAATCTAGGGGCAGTCGCAATGCCTGTGCCCTTGGGTCAATTTCCAGTTCATCCTGAGAAATCGCTACCAAAGTTTAACCCAGATGTAGGTGTACTGGCAGAAGAACACATAAACAACTTTATGTTGTCAATAAATTTAAATGGAGTTATGGAAGAAGATGTTGTTGTCAGGCTTTTCCCATATACCTTACAAGGAGCGGCTGGATCTTGGTATTTCTCATTACCTCAGGATCCATTACTAGTTGGAACATTTTCCAAGAGTAGTTCTTAACTAAATTCGGTGATGATAGGTCTACAACGACATTAATTAATGATCTCTCAAATCTTAAAACCGAATCAAGAGAACCTATCAAAGATTTCAACTCGCAAGCTAATAAACTCTTAAATAAGATCCCTATGGCATCCAAGCCTAGCAAAGAAGTTAGAAGTGAATGGTACATATCTGCCTTACCTTCGAATATAGCAATCTTTGTAGATAGGGTTGCTAAGCCAACATTGGCTGAAAACATGAAAGAAGCGATAGCGGTGGAAAAACGTATCTTAGCTTTAGAAAAGAAAAACGTTGTGGATGAAAGAAAATCTAAGAAAGTTGCTTTTAGAGATTACCCTAAGAAAAAACAATCAAAAGACCCATTCAACTTGGAAGGATTAGAAAAAGGTTTGTAAACCATGTCTAACGAAATGGTTGATATTAAAAAACAAGTGGCAGAGACTTCTTCTAAGAAACATTATAAGCCTTTCAGGATGAATTCTTCAACTGATCCAAAGCCTCCCAATGCTATAACAAACGCAGAATCGGAAGGAGAAGAAAAGGAAGTTTCGAATGAGGAACGTTTTGATGATGAGGAGGTTGTAGAACTACAGGGAATGTGGGACTTCATACTTCCAGATGAAGAAGATCAAGATGTATTACCAGTCACTACCAGAAGCAGAAATCAACTTGACCCTCCACAATCCAGTTCTAAACAGAAAAACCTAAGCCCAGCTTCCAAAGATAAAGTCGCGGGTAAGAAATCATCACCAAAAGCGACTCAGAAAAACCCAGTGCAATATGATTTATCAACTCCATCTAAAACACTTATAATTTCTGATGAAATGGAGTATAATATTGTTGAAAACATGAAGAAGACAAGGCCAAACATTACTTTTCATGAGCTGAGTAAATTGAAGCATCAACAGAAACTACTTTTAAAAGAGTTGCATGCAGTACCTGTTACACCTCTTCCTGCGCTGTAATCTCACAAGCTACTCATGAAATTGGGAGACCTCCAACTGGTATGTCAAATAAATTTGACCCAAATGAAATTGCTTTAACTGGAGGAAGGTCAAAATCCCATACTCCTCCATTCCTCCTTAACTTTGAAGTTTTCAATAAAAATTTGCATAATTGTTTGGTAGACTCTAGTGCCTCATCTAATATTTTTCCTAAGACAATTTGTGCAAAGTTAAACGTCCAACCTCAAAAGTCTACAGTACGCATAGTGCAGCTGGACCGGTCTCAAGTTGAAGTCATTGGCGAACTAAATCAAGTGACCATAAGGCTTTCATCAAATCCAAAGGTATGTCAAGTCATTGATATTCTTGTTGCAGACATTCCTGAATTTTATGGTTTAATTCTTAGCAGGG
>APFE031485016.1:58643-83188 GCA_000404065.3 Pinus taeda | reverse complement strand
TGATGGACAAAAGCTAGCTCAAAGGAGACTAAGCTATTTGACAAAAATGAACTAAAAGTAAATCAAAGCATGTAAACCTAGGAAACCCTAATTTAACTAGTCTAATCTCTATAAAGCAATGAAGATGAGTAATACTTCTACCAAAGCTGCTACTACCTCTAATGAGTGGAAATGCATGGATCTAAACTACTTACATTATAAAAGACATGTTTTTGTACTTTTCGTTAAGTAGGTGAAATATTTGTGATTTTGTGCTTATTAGGGTTTGATTGTGCAGTTTGAATGAAGAAGGGAGGAAAGCGTGGGACTGGTTGGGGAGGCTAGGTGAGGTCCCTATGGACCCTTGGCATTCATCCACAGAGGTTTTCCATGTTTAGAAGCTCGGCAACCGCGTGAATGACCTCCTACAGGATGTTTGCAGGGGATCCTACAGGAAACTCAGGGTTTTCTACAGGATGTCTCTAAACTGCTACAGGATGATCCACCGTGAAGGATTAAAGTGATGGAAAAGTGATGGAAGGGTAGGAAGGGATGTGTGAGGTAGGGATCAGGCTGGTGATGGCTCGGAAGTGGAAGGATGAGATGGGAAACAGGTGTAAGGAGTGTGTTGAAGTGATGTCTGTGAAGGGTCAAGGAATGAAGCTACGTGAGGAATGGCAGATGTTTAGGAAGGGACAGAACGTAGTGTAGGTCAAGGAAACGTAGTTGCATGCAGGATGAAAGTGGAAAGGATGGTAATGAAACGAGAGGGAGAAGAGTGTAAATGAAACAAATGATCAAAACTGTTTATCAAACCGGAAATGCATCAACCTACATTAAGTGTGCCATGATTTCATTGCAGAGTAATCCAAAACGCAAAGGGAAATACGTATGGGAATGTGATGAAGAGATGTGTGATAAGTGTAAATGACAAGGAAGCATCTAAATCCAAATCATAACTGGATCAAACAAAGTAATGCGTGTTTTTGGTGGTCTGCTATGGACTGCACCCCAATCTTCAAACGAGATGGCAGTGAGCCTTAGCATCCGTTTTTGCTGGAGCTCCAATGGATGTTATATAACCTCTGCTACACTAAGCAAGTGGAATTAATTGTACCATAAGAAAAATCTATCTAACTCATAAGAAAATCAAATTATCAGACTGTCATTCGAATTGCATGTGTAAACGAAACTTAAAGTGCTGGAAATGAAATGGAAACAACACTACAACAGAGGGGATCTATGGCTCTCAAGTTGGGCCCTAACCTGAGAGCTATAGTCTCCTAATAAAACTCAGGAATAGATCACAACTGTCTCCTTTATTCATAATTCGAATTCATGCCGAATTGGCTTACAGAAAAAAACAAAACTAGACTGCTTCAAAATTATATGATAAAACTGAGAGATTCAACAACCATCTAAGGCTAAGTCCTCCATATTTATACAAAAAATGATGATCCGCCAAGTAGCCTTGATTCTAGGAGCTCGGCTGTCCAACTGAAGTTTAACTGCGGATTTGTGAGGCAGTCAGAGCTGTTGTTCTGGTAGAACAGTTTATGACTGCTGTTCCTGTAGGACAGTTGGCTGCTTCTGAAGCTCAGAGGGGAGATTGATTGGAGCTCGGAGTTCTTGGGGGGCATCACGAAGAATGCCCCAAGACCGTGGACATTACTCCACGAAATCAGCAGAGCCACCTCATTGTCTCCTTGTCTGCTCTTTTGTTGTCTCTTGCTCCCCTTTTTAATGCCAAAACCTGAAATCACAATGCATTAGTCACGTGGATAAAGTGTCTAACCTTCCTCCTACAAACAACATGAATAAACTAAGAAATGCATGCATAAGCAAATAAAGATGAATGGTTTGAGCAAGTAAAGTAGGCCAAAATGAGCCCAAATTGTACCAAAATTGGGGCTCATCACCTAGGTTCCCCCCTGGTTGTCTTCATCAAGCCCTTGCATAGTAAATTCCTAAAAAAAATTCTTTTTTCTTGGAATTTAATCATATTAGGCCACATACTATGACAAACAACTTTTTCTCTTCTTACTAAGCATATTATAACAAAAAATGTGAGTTAATATCAGAAAAGGATAGTTTTAAGGTTGGAAAATAGCATAATAAACTTCAAGATATATGTATTGATTGCACTCATCATCACTCCCTTGTTGAAGGTGTTTCTCATCCTCTAAGAGACTTATTCATCCATATTAAGCTCATTCATGGTCCTGGTGGTTTCTTTGACATCCCAAGGCACCTTAGTTGGTGTGCCCTCAGATGGATAAAAACATGCATTTTCCTCTATCTCTGTCCATACCTTTTGTTCCTCTACCTGGTTCCCTTCTTCTTATAATCCCAAAAATATATGTGAACTTAGTTTGAGTCCTATCCATTTGATTTCCGTCTTTTTTCATGATCCATTTGTATAATGGGATTCTTTCCAAGGTATTCCTTTGCCTTTCAGGCGAGTGATACTCTCTGATTTGTAGACTTTCGGGTAAGGCATACCACCTTCTCTAGCAAGATTGTGGACTCTTTGTTCTTGACATCCTAAAAGTGTCCTTAAAATTTAGAATGGATTTATCTTGGGTTGATATGTATCTAGGTTCTAAAGAAGGATCACAGGCAATAAGGTTATGATTGTTGATGACAGCCTTAGGGCTTCCTAGCTCTACTATGACATAAAAGGGTTCCTTCTTTTTTCATCACCTATTTCACTTCCTCATCCCTTGCCTCATCATGAGTCAACCAAGATGATAATTCCATTAGTTGCATCTCTCCCAATCTTGAATTGGGATCCCAAAAATTCAGATATGTTAGAATGAAATTGTGCATATAGAACTCAACTACCTTTTCCATATCTTCCAAGCTAGCTTGTTTACAAAACTCAATAAACCGCCTGTAGCCTTGAAAAAGAAAATATCCATACTATGCCAGTGTCTTAATTTGGAATTGCAGCCATTGTTCCTTGAGGAAAATAGCATAGGATTTTGATGGTTGCCTCCACTATATGACTTCTGTAGAGAGACTTTCCATAGTGGAAAGTTGTGTTTCTTTCTCTTGCAACTATTCTCTCAACCTTGATTTTTTTGTCTGTAGCTGCTCCCGCATAATTAAATCTCTTAGTCTCAAATCACTCAATTCATTTCCAATTTCAGTGACTTTCTCCTCCATGAGGCTCACATCTTCTACATTCTTAGATTTGGCAATTCGCATCCACCTATGTGTTCTACCTCTCTCTATTTACAACTCATAGAGGAGTGGGACTATAAAATTTTCAGGTATGATCCTTCATCCCTCAATAAATTTGTAATAGGATCCTAAGCTGGGTTGTGGATCAAGTTCTTAAAGATATTGGAGGCCTTTTCATCTGTTTTTAAGGTGGTTTCTCCTTCCTGTAGCTTCGTTTTTTTTGCACTTGTAGCATTTCTCGTTTCTCCTGTAGCTATCCCTATTTCTCCTGTAGCTCCTCTTTTTCTAGTTGCTCAAGGGAAACTTATGTCTTGGGTTTCTTGAATATCACTGCCTTGGTGGTGGGCCTTCTCTCATATGTCACCTATGGTTTGGTTTTTCTCTTAGGAGAGGTAATATTATCATTTTTTCCTTTACTAGGCCCCACTTCTGCCTTTTTACTTGGTGACTCCTCAATAGTGATAGGGACATCTGAAGGAGGATGTGGTTTCCCTTTCTTTATCCTGGTGCTCTTCCTTGTTTTGAAATATAGGGACCTTGCCTCGGTTGCCTCCTTTTGGGCTTGACAGGTGTGCTCAATGTGGCCAATGTGACAACCACTTCTTTCTATGAATTCCTTGGAGAAACACTTGTTTGATGTCCTTGCTTCTATTTTCCTCGGGATTTAGAAGTATTTTCAGGGCTTCCTTTTTGTTCTCCTTGTTTCTCTTCTTCTTCTTCCTTAATCTCTTCTTCTTCTCCCTTTGTTCTTGCTACTTCTTCTTCCTTTGTTTTTCCTGCTTCTTCTTCTTCTATTTTTCCTCCTCTACCTCTAGTGTTAGAGGATGGTGTTTTTCTAGGTGTGATGGATTGGGTTTTAGTGAAGATCTCTCTATCCATGTCCACAAAATTAGTCTAGAGGATAAGGTTCCTTAAGTGGCTTAAATCATCCATCACAATTAACTTGATGAGGCCATGGTGAGATATTTGTTGACATATTCCTTCCCTCACCATTTGGATCATTTCAATGATTGAGTGCCAGAGGAAATGGGGATCACTAAGTCTTTGAAGGAGAGGAAATATTGCTTTGAACGGTAACTCCTGAAGTAACCTAAAATGATAGGAATATACCACACTTATTCTCCCTTCGCAAGATATATATTTTAGGATGTGATAAGCCACCTCATCCTAGGGGTATGGTAGGATTTATATTCTTACTCCATTATTATCTTCTATGGGCTTCTCTCATTGAATGAAAAAACTCTTTCTGGATGTAACACTTACTTCCTTCTCCTCCTTGCTCCATCGAATCACGAGGGGTAAGGTGGTCACTCTACTTATGGCTTCAGGACTTAAGGAGATGGCCAATGCTCCGACAACAGGAGTGGCACTATCTTCCCCTTGAGGATGCAATGCCATGGAAAATTCATGAGTGGCATCATCATCATATCCTTTTAGCAATTCAAAGAAACCCAATCATTGACGTTTCCTAAAGTTTCTCACCACAAGAGGGTGTTGGTGAATCCTCTTGGTGTCTGTGGGTTCTCTTCTATTAAATCCTCCCCCCATTTCTTTTGTTGCACCTCCTTGGTGTTACTTAGGTGTGGAATTCAATTTTTTAAAGAAATCTCAGTTGTGGAGACAATGTTAAACTCCTTTTCATTAGTGAGGGAGAAGGATGTTAGAATTGATATCAAAAAAACTATTTTTCTCTACTTCTATCCACAACAATTGCTAGAAATACCTCCTACTTCATAATTGTGTATTATAGGCTATCAATTTTAAGTATAATTCTCATGCGGATGGAAAACAAGGGAGGAGGATTTCACTTATTTATTTTTAAAATATCTTTATACATGCATGAGGGTTTGGAGACAATTTTAAGTAACTATGGCTCCCTTTCACCCTTAAAGTCCTCCTGTAGTTCCTTCTCAACCCTCCTATAGAATCTCCAACCTTCATGTAATTTCTCCCTATAACACCTATAGATTGTAGGTTTTAACCCCGTACAGAAATTACCTGCATACGAATTCTAAATCACAGGAAAAATAAAAATGCGAGAGTATAACACATAAAACACATATACACAGAGATTTCCCACTGGATCTCAAAATCGAGACTACCAGATTGATTTTTTCATTATGTTCCTTTCAATGTTACAATACATATTTATACATTCCGAAGCATCCAATACCATGGACCGAAAAACCATCGCGTCCAAAACCATCGACCGAAAACCATCGCGTCCAAAAAACATGTGCGAAAATCATGCAAAAACCCATAGGTGGGTCCGCCCAACCTAACATAGGGTCCAAAACCAAAATTTTCCGCGGCGCTGCCCCGGACCCCATAAAGTGGGGTTACGGGTACCCTTCAAACCCCTGTTAACTATGTGGAAAGAATATAACACAACCCAACATAGATAGTGTTTGAAACTTCTCGGTGGCACCCTATGTGGTCTGATAGTAATAGCTCGTCCTTCCTTTAACTGATTTTTTGGAAATGAGTGATGGTGCAAATGAAGTCGAGACCAATACATAATATTCTCTTTGAGGTAAAGGTACAAAACACTTTGATGACATGGCATATACATGAGTTTCCTTTTCTTTTACCATTGTTTCCACTCCTTGCAATCATTTCCCCTCTCCTTGTGATTATCACCCCATTCCTTTTGAGAACCACCTCACTTTGGGTTGACATATCCACATTGCATGGGTGAATAACACAAACTTAAGTTTACTAGTCAAGGGTGGCCAAGTTCACTGGCCACCTTCAACCTATTAAAACTCCTTTCTCGACCATTAACACATTTTATCATTTTATGGATAGGGAAGAGGTGAGGGTTTCCATATATGAGCCTACTTGTGGATCGAATTGCTAGAGATTGTTTCATGTTGGAGCTAGGCCTCATAACATCATGATCTTTGAGGGACTTAATTCTTTTGTTTGTTTCTATGCATGTCTTCATAACCTGATGATATCCTGACTAATAAATTTGTTGTGTGTGCATGTGCCTTCCTTATGTCCAAGCTTGTTGCTACTATTGGTGGAGTGCCTTCCTAAGGATGACGTGTCTCCATTGCAAATATGGCTCCAAGATGCTGTTTGTGAGTGAAAAAAAATAATTCCAGGGAGTCCTGTTCTGACTGCATAGGCTTCTATAGGAGGAGTTTCCTTCCTATAACATTCATTTAATACTCCCTTCAAGTCTCTACCTTGCATTCCATGGTTGAGGAGAAGTGATGAAAGGAATGAGGACCATATTAGAATCATGAGGAAGTGGTGTAGGTGTTAGAATAATAGAAAACAAGGATTTATGTGTTTTTGTTAGGTCCCTATACTACTAGTGTAAATCCTTATGTTATTAGTGCAGCCCCCTTATTGTATTAGTATGCCCATATAGTCCCCATGTTGTTATTATTGTACCCCATAGAAACCCACGATTGTTATTGTTGTGCCCCTACAATATTATTGTTATGTAGACTCTGATTGTATTTGGATCACTTAGACTCCTATATATAGAAAGGAGGTCTTGTCATTTGTATCATCCAAGAATTTTTCATTTGTGTAATGTAAAGGAGGTTTCCCCCTTGACAGGATGATTTTTAAGTCGTTGATCTATATTTTCTATCTTTTTGTGAGCTAATTTCATAACATTTGGTATTAGAGCTTTGGATTCTAGGGTTTCGTTGCTCCAAAACAGGTCATTGTGGCATTTTCACTATAGCTTTCTTTTCTACGACATTTCAAAAGCTAAAAAGAAATAAATTTGAGCTGAAATCTTGATGATCCTTTGGTCTGAATTTCAGATCTTGTTTCGCTATATTTTCAGTGATATGGTTCAAGAAATTTAGGGTTTTTGCAGCCTCCTAAGTTACATTCCAAACAAGTGATCTTTGGAAATTTGTCATAAATTTCTCTCTGAGTATCATATTGAAATTTTGTAAGAAGTTACATAAGTAAGATAGAATGTAGTTTTATGAGCATTATTTTTAGGTCCTAAGGTTGAAACAATGAGATGTCAGACTTCGTACAAGTTTGTGCTACTGAAAAAGTGTATAAACAGGTCATCTTGGAGATTAGGCATAATGTTTTCTTGGAGAATCCAATTTCGATCAGAATGGTGGCATTGGAAATATAACTCAGAGGGCTACCATAATTCGTAATTTCAGAACTTGGGGAGCCAAAATTTCAGAGATACATCACGTTCAATACCAAACTCCTACAAAGTGAAACAATGTGTGTAGTTTTTTTAAAATTTTGTATAAGTCTCGTTTGAAAAATTAGTTGGAATGAATTCAAAGGGAATACTGAAGCATAATTATCATTAATCGATGCCCTAAAGAAATAAAATGGAAACAAATAGTAAGAAACCTGAAATCTCTAGCATGACTCATGAAGAAGAGGAAGAAATGATATATCAAATTTACGAGACTAAGTGCAACAAATTTCACTCACAAAAAGTAACAGAAGCTAAGATGGATGGTTTAAAGAAAGACATGGAAGATAAGATGGATGGTTTAAAAAAATATGTGGAAGCTAAGATGGATGGTATGAAAACAACATTGAATATTAGAAGAAGGACATGGAAAGTTGGAAGGAAGGTTTGACAAAGTTGCTAAAAGAAATGTTTCCTAATGGCGAAAAGGTAGTAGAGAGAACTCAGAACGAGAAAATAAATGTTAATCATGATTCAAAGAATGACAAAATTGAAGATTTGAAGAAATACATGCAAGGTTTGACAAATTTTCTATAAGAAAGGGTTCCTAATGGTGAAAAGGTAGTAGAGAAAACTCTTGATGAGAACAAAAGAAATGCTAATCATGATTTCATAGACTCTAATGTTGGAAGAAAGACCCACCACATTCCAAAGATTGATATGAGTAAGTTTGATGGAAAGGATCCCGTAACATGGACACTACAAATGGAACAATATTTTGATCTATATAATGTGAAAAACACACAAAAGTTATGAATTGCAACTTTATAGTTGGAACCCAATCAGTTTGTATGGTATCGATGGCTTTGCTCCCGTAAACCAATTGTCACTTGGTCAAGTTTTATGGATGAAATGATAGCACATTATGAGGATACAAAGAGAAACACCTTCTTTAGCTAATTGATAAATCTAAAAAAAAAGGGTTCAATGGCAGAGCACAATGAGGACTTCCAAAAATTGAATATAAGCTCGGTAAATTATATTCTAGAGAAGAAGAGGACTAATGTCTTCATAGGGAATTTAAAGGATAACATTCAACATGAGGTTCGTCTTTGAGAACCTGATTCATTGGAAAAGGAATTTAGGTTGGAAAGAAAAAATATAGCAATAAGGAAGCCTACCACTCACAAATATAAAGATGGAAGTGTTTTTGACCCTAGCCTTCCACAACCTACATGGTTGACACCACAACAATTGGAAGAAAAAAGAGCAAAAGGGCTTTGTTACAGTTGTGATATAAAATACACTAAAGGTCATAAGTGTATCGAGAAGAAATTATTTTAGATAGATTGTGAAGAGGAAGAAGAAAACGAATGAGAAACATCAAAAGAAGAGGATATACACCAGGAACAAACCCTAGAGAACGAAGAAATGAATTTGACCATATCTTGTAATAAATTGGTTCAAATTACCACTCCTCAAACTATCAAGATAGAAGGACATATCAAGAAGAAAAAGGTAATAATGTTGATTGATTCGGGTAGTACCTATAATTTTATTCATTGTAAGATAGCCAAGGAATTAAATTGCTTCCTATATCCAGCACTAGAGTGTCAAGTGACAATTGCAAGTGGAGGAACCATAAATTTCTCTGGAAAGTTCCATAATATCAAGCTATCCATGGGAGAATTTGTATTGAATAGCCCAATGCTTTCCATTCCAATGGGTGGTGCTGATGTTGTACTAGGAGTCTAATGGCTATAAATCTTGGGTACAATAGGTTTTAATTTTCAAGAAACTTTCATGAATTTCTTTTTCAGAAGGAAAGGAAGTTGAATTAAGGGGTATCGCCTAGAAATTGGGAAAGATAATCAGCCCTAGCAGAATGAAAAATATTCTAAAGAAAAAAACAACGAGGTGTAATTGCACAAGTATATTCTCTAGAGGTTCCCACATCGAAATCCTCTATTTCTCTAGATATCCAAAAACTCTTGGACAATCATTCCAAGGTATTTGAGACTCCCAAAGGCATCCCACCTATTCGTGATCATGATCATGCTATTCATTTGATTCCAAAAAGTGTTGCTCCAAAAATCAGACCTTACCTAATGGGAAGGGACTTCAAGGTAAAAACAGATCATGATAGTCATAAATACTTTTTAGAACAATTATTATCTTCAAAAAAACAACAAAAAAGGGTCACAAAGATGTTGGGTTATGACTTTGAAATCATCTACAAAAAAGGGAAGCAAAATGTTGTTGTAGAGGCACTCTCAAGAAAGGATGAGGATGTGGAAGCATTGTTTTGTGCCATTTCTATTATCCAACTAGATTGGATAAATGAAGCAAAGGATGAAACGAACAATGACGAAGAAGTTTGGGCACTCATTCTAAAGTTGCAGAAGATCCCAGTTCAAACAATATTGAGAGAAATTGATGAATAAGGAAAAATCATATTGGAACTCGAAGAAGTCATAGAAACAAGAAATTGACAGCTACGAAATTGTTCAATTTCATAGTATCTCATCAAGTGGAAGAACTTACCCGTTGAATATTCCACATGGGAGGATGAGAATTTTATACAGAAGCCTCCAAATCTACTCAAGCGTTGAGGACAACACTTTTTGAAGGAGAGGGGCATATTAGGTCCCTATACTACTAGTGTAAACCCTTATTGTTATTAGTGCATCCCCCTTATTATATTATTATTCCCATATAGTCCCCATGTTATTATTGTAGCCCATAGAAACCCACTATTGTTATTGTTGTGCCCCTACAATATTATTGTTATGTATGCTTTGATTATATTTGGACCGCTTAGACTCCTATATATAGAAAGGAGGTCTTGTCATTTGTATCATCCAAGAATTTTCATTTATGTAATGTAAAGGAGGTTTCCCCCTCGACAGGCTAATTTTTAAGTCGTTGATCTATATTTTCTATCTTTTTGTGAGATGGTTTCATAACGGTTTTCTTAGATGCATGAAAGAGTGGAGAATTTTTAGCAACTTTTTTCTAAATGGGGTGGATGGGTGATGGAGTTGATATTGGAGGATCCCCCTTAATATTTCCTAGAGAGAACATTTCCTTATGGTCTCTTTTTCCATTGGATCTAGCTCATGTAGCCTCACAAGCTCCTTAAGTAGCATTATAGGACCTCATGTTGCATTATATGTCCATCTTGTAGCATCACATCGAGGAGGTAAAGTTGGAGTCTCTTGTTGATTGGATGATGGAGAGAGGTGGGAATGTGAGTGGAGAATTTTGAAATGAGGTGTATGGATGAAAGGATGAAGGGAGACTTGTAGATTTTCCCTATAGCCACAATTATAGGAACTATGTGGAGTCCTTCAAAAGATATATGTTAGCATAAATGGTATAAGAACTCCCTCCTTGTGCTTCTATTTTATCTTTTGTTTCTTTTCTCTTTTTTGAGACAAGCAGGCTAACTCTACATAGGTTTTCAACTTGCATGTCTACCCTAGGTGCCTTAGAGGAGGTTTTCACCTGGGGATATTTTATTTTATTTTATTTTATATTTTTGATCCTGGGTTGACTCAGAGAGGTTTTCAACACAAGAGTGGGCGTTAGATGCCTTATGGACATTTTCATCTAGGCCCTCTAATTGTTTTTCTCATTTTTTTGTTTGTTGAATTTTGGTAGATTGAAGGCTATGATCCTACCAAACACATTTAACTCTTTGTTGGCTGAATTGACAAATTATTCCTTATATGGAGGTTTCTTGTACAATTTCAATCTATGACCATTGAAAAGTAAGGGAATATCTTCCTCATCAATGGTTCTAATAGGGACCCAACCATCTTATCATCAACTTCCCCTTGAAATCCTTGAATTTGGAATCATACAACAAGGTCTAATATTCTTCTTGGAAATTCCTTTTTATGATGTTCTTGTCATGCAAAATCTTCCTCTGTAGTTGGATTACCTCAATCTGTAGGAGAGCTTGCATTCTGAATTCATCTAGACCATTGAGTTGGAGCAACCTTTCCTAATGTGTTGAAGTGAGATCCAAGTCTAGCTGAGCTTCCATCCTCAAGGTGTCATACTCAAAATCAATAGACAATAGGGCCTTCTTCCTGTACAAAAAAATCAAGGTGAGTGAATCTAGTGGTGGTCTTCCAAGTGGTGTTGTAGGCCCAAGTAGCTTCGACAAGTCTATCTTCCCAATATTTTTTATTGGTGCTAACAACCTTTGTAAGAATGTTCTCCAATGCTCTATTGGTGACTTCCACTTGCCCATTTTCTTGAGGGTGATAGGTAGTAGATGCACTTTTCTTGATGTGGTGCTACTTCATAAGGTATTCAATCAAACTTGATGTAATGTTTTCTCCTTGACCAGTGACTAATTCCCTCAGAAAACCAAATTTGTAGAAGATATTCTCCTTTAGAAATTTTGCCACCTTTTGCTTAGTTTTTGTTTTTAATACTTTTGTTTTAACCCATTTGGTCAAGTAATCAATACATACAATGGTATACATTTTATGTCCTGATGGGTAATCAATAGGCCCAATGAAATCCATGCCCCATTTTTCAAATGGATCTAGAGTCACTTGAGGTTGTAAGGGTATCTCATCCTTGGGTGTTGTCTTACCCATCCTTTGACACTAATCACACCTGGTGGTGTATCTCCTTGCATATTGATGTAAAGTGGGCCAATAATAACTTGATTGTAGAACTTTGAAGGTTGTCCTCTTAACAACTAAGTGGCCCCCATAAGGCCCATCATGCAATATTGAGAGGATGTGAAATACCTCTTCCTCCCTAACACATATTCTTCGGATCTGATCTAACCCCAATTTTAAAAGGTTTCCCCCAATATAGGTGAATGGGGCACTCTTCTTGAAAATATTTCTTTTCTCCCTTCATGAGGAGGGAACCACCCAACAACCAAATAGCTGGCTATATCAACAAAACAAGGAGAAATCACTGAGCTGGAAAACAATTGTTCATATGGAATTTGATCGTCTATCATTTCTTCCTTTCCTACATGTAGAGTTAGTTGACAAGAAATCTGTAACCACATTCTCCTTCCCTAACCAACAATAGTCAAATATTTTTTTTTGAAAATAACAACCATATAATTATCCTAGCATTCACATCAGGTTTATTAATTAAATACTTAATGGCTACATGATCAGTGTGAACCAAAGTTTGATAACTAGTGATATAATGCCTAAACTTGTTTAGAGAATGTACTACAACTAAGAGTTCTTTTTCAGTGACAATATAATTCAACTCAGCTTTAGAAATATTCTTACTAATGAAATAAATAGCATAAGGAAATTTATCTTATACTTGTCCTATGGAAGCCTCTACAATTTTGTCTAAGGCATATGTGTGTATATGAAAAGGTAATGCCTAGTTGGGACCCCTAAGGATGGGTGCAGTGGTCAGATGTTTCTTTAGTATTTCAAAGGCTTCTTGAAAATTGCTTGTCCAACAAAAATATGAATCTTTAGCAACATACCAAACAAGGGTGAAGCCAGTTTGCTAAAATCTTTAATGAACCTTCTATAATACCCAACTAACCCAAGGAAAATCTTGAAATCTCTTTTATTTTGAGGGATTGTTACACAAAAATATCGTCACCTTGATTATTTGTAGTCAGTATGGGTGTATCATCACTTGTACTGTCCTCCTAAGCAAGTCTCAGACCTCAGCTCTTCAAAATAAGCTTTGGAAATGAGAGAAAGACATCAAAAAACAATGTAACTCTGGTTCCACACTTTCTCTCACTTTTGGCTGCGGGCCCGCACCCTTTGTTCATATTACCTGCGTACTTATACGCTCTGTCTGTAAAGGGGAGGGTGCGTACCCCTGTGAAAGTCAAAAGGCACAATTTTTATCTTAAAAACTCACTTTGGGTTAATTCTATATGTTTCTAGAAGGAATTTTGACGTGGATTGTTCGCTCCAAGGTGGTTCATGCATCCCAAAAGAGAAGGAGCTAATCCCTTGTTAGGAGGAGCTATCCCTTTGAAGGAGGATTCTATCCCTTTGAAGGAGGACCTAGTAACTTCCCTCCATTGCACTATAATTGAGGCATTGGGTTAGTTGCTAGGGAGGTTAGAAGCTGAACATTTTTGAGGGTAAATGCTGGTGAAATCAAGACTTCCTAGTTGAGCTTAAGAGGAGAGATCACATACGCTTTTGGCTTCATTGGGAGGAGTGAAGCTTGTCAAAGTAGAGGATACTTCTTGTTGGACACTGGGAGGAGCTTGTACAGCGTCAAGGCAAAGGTTGTAAAGTTCTTCTTCTTTGAATTAATACAATCAGACTCATTTTTCTCAACAAGTATCTCATGTTATTTGTTTCATGGACTCCTTGACTTTCATGTTAAATATGTTTTATGATATTGGCTTTTCAGGTGCTATTTAATTTGTTTGCCTTGTTTGTGTTTGCAGTTTCGCGACAAAGGAGCTCATTTGGATCAAAGGAGCGAGGGCATCCCCAAACTTGCGTTGGACATAAGGTAGACCCTAAACACACTTGTTTGCCATTATTTATAAAAGCAGATTTAGAGAAAGATAGTGTCTGGTTGGTTTGCTTGTCATTAGGTCTTCTTTAGATTCTAGGAAGGTCTATCTTGTCTGCAAGATCGACTTTTTCCGTGTGACAGGGATATGGAACCTTTTGATGATGGAAATATTGTTTGGGTCAACTTTTATTCCCTCCTTGAATATAGAATGGCCAAGGAAAATCCTTTCTTTCATAAAAAAATCACATTTCTTAGGGCTAAATGAGAGATTCATTCAATACATTTCTTCAAGGCTTTGGATAGATTATAGAGAGATTCATGGAAGCCACATCCATAAGGAGTGAAATCATCCATGTTTATCTCAACAGATTCATGAACAAGTTCAACAAAAATATGTAGAACTACCCTCTAAAAAGTAGCAAGGGAATTTCACAGACTGAATGGAAGAAATCTATGGGAAAAGGTACCCCAAGGACATGTAAATGTGGTCTTATATTGGTCTTCAGGGTTGATATGGATTTGGTTTCATCCACTAAATCCATCCAAGAAGGAGAAGAATTTCTTGCCTATAAGGTCATCTAAGACTTGGTCAATGAAGGGACAAGGAAACTAGTACTTATTTGTATCATTGTTAAGTTCTCGATAATCAACATAGGTTCTCCACTTTCCATTCGTCTTGTGAACTAAAATAAGAGGTGACACCCACTCACTATCTAAAATGGGGTATATGAACCCTGCATCTAGTAGCTTTTGTAATTTTTCTTTCACAATGTCTTTAAGAGTTAGGTTCATCCTTCTCTAGGGTTGATGCATATGCTTGCATCCCTCTTTCATGTAAATATGATGAGTACAAACTAAGGGATGCACACCTTTCATTTCTTTATTATCCCAAGAAAAAGTATCCAGGTGTTGCCTCAGTACATTGCAAAACTATTCTTCCTATATGGCCAAGAGAGAGGGGTTGTTCTTTAAAGTTTTGGATGGGAAAAACTCTATAATCTTGACATGTTCTCGACTTGAGTCAACAATGCACAAGTCAACCCAAGGACTACTCCTAGATTCTTTCATCAACTCAATTGGTATGGGAGTGGGAGGTTGATTATGAAGGATGTGGTCAATAAGGTCATTTTCATAAATCTTTCCCCCTCCTATAACAATATCTAGAGTGCATACTAGGTAAGGGGTTGTATGATACAATTCATCCTCTTCCTCATCCTCTATCTGTATGGGTAAATCATTTTCAATAGAAAGTTGAGAAGGAGGATACAACATAAGTTTTTTAGATAAATGTCCATTCTCGATATTCATGTTCCCAACCTAACAACTAATGTAGGCATCAACAATGTTATGAACCAGCTCGCAAAAATATAGAAAAGATAGATCAATGACTTCAAAATTAGCCTCTTCGAGGGGAAAACCTCCTTTAAATTACACAAATGAAAAATTCTTGTATGATACAAATGAATAAACCTCCTTTCTATATATAATAGTCTAAGGGGTCAAAATATAATTAAATCCAACATAACAATAATAATATAAGTGCACAACAATAACAATAGTGGGCTTCTATGGGGCACACTAATAACAATATGAGGAAAATAGGGGCACAATAATAACAATAAGGGCTACAATGAAAATATTAATGGGGGAATCACTAGTATTATAGGGACCACATGCCCCTCTCCTTCCAAAAAAAAATCTTCAACGCTTGAGTAGTTCTGGATACATCTGTATAAAATTCTCATCCTCCCATATGGAATCTTTAGCAGGTAAGTTCTTCCACTTGATGAGATACTCCGAAATTGATCGATTTCATAGCTGTTGAGTTCTTGTTTCTCTGACTGCCTCATGTTCTAATACGATTTTTCCTTCCTCATCAACTTCTTGCAATATTGTTTGAACTAGGAGCTTGTCACTTCTAACCTTCTTTAAACATGAAACATGGAAAAATGGGTGCACTTGGGAAGTTGCAGGAAGCTCCAATTTGTATGCCATAGCACCAATATTTTGAAACACCTTGTATGGACCATAATACTTTGGTGATAATTTATTATCCTTCTTAGCTTTCTTAAGGGACATTTGTTTATATGATTGTAGTCGTAGGAATACCGAGTCACCTACATAAAAAATTCTTTCACTGCGATTTTGATCTCCCTGTTGTTTCATTCTATTCTGCACCAAAGTGAGGTTATCCTTTAAGAGTTGGACAACTTGTTGTTGATGCTCGATGTGATCTTCCACCACTTGAACCTTAGAATTTTCTCTTAAATATGATGTGATGGATGGTGGATGATATCCATAAAGTGCCATAAATGGGGTCATTTTTGCAGAAGTATGGAAGGAAGTGTTATACCACCATTCAGCTAGAGGCAACCATTTGACCCCTTGTGTCTGTTTATCAAGGACAAAGAAATGAAGATATCCTTCCAAACATTTGTTTACTATCTCAGTTTTCATGTAGATTTGGGTTTCCATCGGATCTCTATTGCTTACAATAATCTTTGGGTTTCCATGTAGCTTTTGAATTGTTTCCATAAATGTAGTAGAAACTGTACTGGCTTTTAATAAAGGAGATAATGCACAAAAGTGTGCATACTTGGTAAATTTGTCAACTACCACCATGATGGCACTGTTTCCTTTGGACTTGGGTAAACCTGTGATAAAATCCATTGAAACCTACTCCCAAATTTGGCTTGGAATGGATAAAGGTTGTAATAGACATGGGGTCTTAATTGTTTCAACTTTGTTTTGTTGGAAAACCAAACCTATCGCCACAAACTTTTGAATATCGGATTTAAGGCTATCCCAAAAAAATTCCTTCTTAACCCTATGGTAAGCTTTTTAAAAATATTGAGTGCCCTCTTAAGGGAGAAGTGTGTAATTCCATAAGAATATTTTGTTTGAGTCGAGAATTCTTACATAGGTATAAGCGATATTTGTACCATAAAGAATCATTTTTCTAGCTAAATGTATCATATGTATTGGGATCTTGTTGTATCTTTTGAATGAGTGCCCACACTTCTTCATGATTCTTCCATTCATCCCTTTCTTCATTTATCCAATTTGGTTGGATAATAGAAATGGCGCAAAGAAATGCGTCCACATCCTCATCCTTTCTTGAGAGTGCATTTGCCACCAAATTTTTCTTCTCTTTTTTGTAGATGATTTCAAAGTCATAACCCAACATCTTTGTGACCCTTTTTGCTGCTCTTTTGAAGATAATATTTTTTCTAAAAAGTATTTAAGTCTTTCATGATCCCTTTTTACCTTGAAATGTTATCCCATTAGGTAGGGTTGTGATTTCTTAAGTGAATGTAGTATTGCCAATATTTCCTTCTCATAAATAGCTTTGTGTAAATACTTTCCTTTGATTGGATGAATTTCGAAAGCAATGGGTCTTTCTTCTTGCATTAAAACAACACCAATTGCATTTCCCGAGGCGTCACATTCCACAATAAAGGTTTTTGTGAAGTATGGCATAGCTAAGATGGTACTTGGCACATTGCCTCTTTAAGATGTTCAAAGGCCTTTATTTCTTTTGAAGTCCATGAAAATGCATCTTTCCTCATAATGTTGTTAGAGGTGTTGCTATTCTCCCATAATTCTTAAGAAACTTGTGATAATACCCTATCAATGTGAGAAATCCTCGCATATGCTTTATGGATGTGGGGATTTTCCATTCCTTAATGGATTTAATTTTTCTAGGGTCTACCTTAACACCTTCATGAGATACAATATGACCCATATATTCCACCTCTTGTACTCCCGAGAAACATTTGGAGCTTTTTGCATATAACTGTTTCTCCTCCAATAGTTTGAGCACCCTGTCAACATGTTGAACATGATCCTTCCAAGACTTGTTGTAGATTAGTATATCATCAAAAAATACTAACACAAAATTTTCTAAGGAAGGGTTTGAAAATGGAATTCATCAAACCTTGAAATGTAGAAGGTGCATTGGTAAGGCCAAAAGGCGTGACCAAAAATTCATAATGACCCTCATGAGTACTAAGTGCTATTTTCAGAATGTATTCAGTCTTCATTCTTATTTGATGATATCCTGAACGAAGATCCAACTTTGTGAAGTAAATTGATCCAAGAAATTGATCCAACAATTCATCAATGACAATAATGGCAAATTTATCTTTAATAGTGATCTTGTTGAGCTCCCTATAATCTGGACACATGTGCCATGATCCATCCTTCTTATGCACCAATACTATTGGATCAGAGAAAGAACTTTGACTAGGTTGAATAATACCAGCTGATGAGCCTCATCATTGGGTAATTATATGGGCCTTAATTGGCCTTAATTCACCTCCTAGCTTAGTCAAACCAACTATTCTCACAACTTATTGCATACTTTTCATTATATTTTGTTTATGAGATGAGCTAGAGTTGGATATTTTTCTTTGTGGTCTAATGTGCATGTACTGCAGGAATAAAGGATAAAAGCAAGGAACTGTGGCAAAGTCCTTGGTAAAAAATAGAATGGGACAAGGGATAGGAATTATAGGAGACAAATCCTCCTCATTTACTACCCATCCATTCAAATATTCCTCCATCAGCTCAGAGTGCAAACAGCCAAATCATGAGGACTAAAAGATAGTCGAGCAAGTGAAAGTGATAGAAACTAGTTTATCTTGAGTGGGGAGCCAAGCCTCCCTAATGGGAAGGAAGTCATTGGAGACTTTAGATGTATAAGTAGAGAGGCTTAGGACGTCACTAGGATTCAGATTTTTATTGTAAAACTATACTTTCTTTTTGAGCTGCAAGACTTGTGATAGTTTTTGATGTAATCCATGGTTTTTATAATAAAGATGAGTTCTGTTTTGAGCCAGCACTGAGTTAACTCAGAGGGATGAATCTCTTGGGTTAGGGCCCAACCCAAGAAGCTAAAGCTCCTCTTTCTTGTACATGTATGCTAGCATAAATTTCTGGTTCTGTTCATTTTCTTAAGTAGCTACATTTCCATTACAATAGTATAGCATAGATGATTCATGGTTTTTCTGTTCATTTGTTTAAGTAGTTGCATTTCCATTACAACAATATACTGTAGATGATTCATGGTTTTCTGTTTATTTTCTTAAGTAGCTTCATTCCTCTTACATTAGTGTAGAGTAGATCGATTATGCTTTAGTTTACTTCCATGTTAGCTAGGAGAAAATTATCACCATAAGGTTGTCCGCAGGTGTCTCAGCCTCACCTCTTCCCTCTGGGACCATGACTTGAGGAAGAGACACTTTAGAAACCCCAAAAACACAGGTTTCTAGTTCTCATATGAGCTTTGGAGTTTGTTGTTTGATGCACTTACTTGTTTAATTTCACTGTCATTGTTTTCCATCACTCTCGGTCCACCCTCACCCTCACTGGTTTTTCTGTTGTTTTCATTTGAAACCTCCTTCAACACATTCTTCATGCATTTTTTCTTCACGATTCGATCCACAGAAAACCTGACCAATCACCATCTGATTCATTAGTTTACCCAATGGCCATCGCGCACGAAGTCTTCCATCTATTTTATGCGCTCTAATCTCCATCATTGATTTGTCTCTTGATCCAACGGCTATCGCATCACCCCAATACTTTATGCACTCCAGTCTCCACCATCAACCTGTCTAGCTTAATTTGATGGCTATTGTGTCACACACTCACCAACTAGCTTGGCCTATCTCCACCTTCGATTCTTGCACGACCGCTATCCACTCGAGAGCACGCGATAAAAGTGGTTTTCCAATGCTATGTGTCACGTAGTTAGGCTAATCATGTGAAATTTCAAAATACAACTTATAGCTTTGAGGGTGTGCAAGAAACTGCTTACAACCTCCAAAAACCCACTCCATCATTTCCACACATTTCTTTCGCAATAAGACCTCCATCGTTCATCTGCTTCATTACCCTATTCGTCCATCCATTTACTTAATTCCTCATGATAAGAACTTCACCGTTCATTTGCTTTGTTACCCTATTCATTCACCTATTCACTAAATCAACCATGATAAGATATCTATAGTTCATCCTGTTCAATAACTGTGTTTATCCATCTATTCACTTAAGCCCCCATGATAAGATCTCCGTCGTCCATCTTCTTTTTGTTGATTGATCCAACGGTCCCTATGCATTACTGCATCCTTACGTCCTCCTTTCACCAATGTCGATATCTAACTACTCTTCCACTTGAAAAAAGATTTAATTTAGTTCCTTTGCTTACACCTTAGTATAGTTTAATTCTCTTTACCTCTGCAACTTAGATCGAGCATTAGGTTAGTGTTGATTTAGAAATTCTATTTAGCATAATTTTTTAGATGGTTAGTTAGGTTATGGTGTGGTTTAGAATTACGTGATGTTTTCTTCATTACTGCAGTAGAGTAGCTCTCTCTTAGAGTAGATTTTCTCTTCTCCCATCAAATAATTAAACTTCTTCTGACCCTATAGAAGTCTAGCTTGGAACCCCTGGGGTCTCTTGCCAAATGAGCAGTAACAACAGGTAGGAGCTTCACTTTTACTTGTGCATATAACACTATCACCTCCAAGTTTGTATGAAGCCCGGGTTGATAAGTAAAGCTGGCAACCTTGGGAGTTGCAAAATTCTTGTTGCAACACCTACGCTCATCACTTTTTGGTGCCATTGTCGGGGAGGTGTCTAAATAGAATGTGATTATTTCTTTCTTCTATTTCTAGTCTCCAATTTTCTTCCATAAATTTATTTCTGCAAAAGTAATCTACTTTCTTTGTCAGTAGCTTCCTTTCTTTCATTTGTCATTATCTACTTTCATTTTCATTCTGCAAGTAGAATTTCAATTAAGCAAGTAGTATTTTTCTGTCAGTAGTCTTCCTTTAATCAATAGTTTCATTTTGCAAGTAGAATTTCAATTCAGCAAGTAGTTTTTCTTGTTAGTGGTTTTTCATTCAATTAACAATTTCCTTTCTGCAGAGTATTTTCTATCTTAAAAAAAAAATCTTACAAAAACCAACCCAAAAACATTTCCTTTCATGCCTCCTAGGAATAGGGAAATTCAAGGAAATTCTTGTCAAATACCCCCACTGCATCCAATAGTCAACCATCTCTCTTCTACAATGATGGTGAATTGGAAGACCCTTTAGGTGAGCAACCTTACATATTTGAGGAACCTACAAGGGAAGAGGAAGAGGAAGAACCCATTCCTACTAAACCAATGGCTGAAAACCGAAATGACAGAGGAAATAGAGAGATAATTGAGGGTGCCTTCCGCATTAGGGAAACCAATGGGGACACTAAGATGAAGAATATAAGCCCCTCTACTCTAACTCATTTCTATGGCCTGACCACAGAGGGCCTTGACACTTTCCTATTTGAGTTTGTTGTTATATGCCGAACCTATGACTATACAGATGATGAGAAAAAGTTAAAACTATTTCCATCTACCCTCAAGGATGCAACATTGCGTTGGTTCATGGGTTTACCTAGAGATAGCATCACAAATTGGGCTCAGATGCAACATGATTTTAACAACAAATATAGGGACTACTGTAGGTCAAAGGACGCTAAAGAAGAGATTTTCGGGATGACCATAGGCCAGGATGAATCCTTAGAACACTATGAAGAAAGATTTTAGCTCAATTACAAAAGGGCAAGGTGCACACTTGACCCCAAGTCACTAAAGCTAGTCCTACTTAGGGGAGTAAGGGAGGATATTCTGGATACCTTACATATGATATAAGGAGGAGATATCTACCAATTACCCTATGAGGGTATTAAGGCTATCTTTAGAAACCATTCTAGGGCAGTTAGGAAAAAGGGTAGGGGTAGTCAACCTATGGCCAATACATCATCCTCCAACTCATCCATCAAGGGTGAAATTGGAAATATGTTGGAAGATTTCAAAAGTGATATGCTGCAAACCCTTGCCTTGCAATTGGACACCATGAACATCAAAAGGAAGCAAGAGGAAGCATAAAGAGCCATGGCCATATTTTGTCATAGATGCACTAGGAGGCATTCTAGGAACGAATGTCCATTGAACTGTATTAAGGTTTTCTTAGACTATGAACAAACCCACTCCACAGACAAGTGCCCTTATTTACCTGGACTCAAAAATATATATTAAGGAGCTAAAAGGGTAACTGAGCAGCTTTGCTACATTAACCAAAGGAGACCTCCTGGGCCTAGACCATACCAGCAAGGTATGCAAGGGTCATCCGATGCATATTACAACCCTAACCAAACCACAACTCTACCTTCTTTGGGACCCCCTTCTCATCCTTCTTGGTCTACACTCCCTCCTTGGTCCTATACATCTCAGTATCATTCCCATCTAGCCAGCTAGTCATTTCAACCTTATGTTCAGCTACAACATCAGTGGAATAACCCACTCTAGGGGTGGAGGCCCCAATTCAACAATGTTCCAGCGCTATTTCCTCCACAACCCACCCAACCACAACTCCTGCACTCTGCTCCACCCAAGCAACCCCAGATGCCTACCCAGCCAAATCCGAACCCAAAAATTAGGCATGCTCAACAAGTATACAGGGGAGAGACATCATACCCAACTTATAGTGTAGAAATCCAGGAGATCAATCTAAGATCTGGGAGAATTTTCCTTGATAACCAACCGCCCTCTCCACATAGGGAGGTTGAGGAAGAAAGAGAGAAAGGAAACCTTAACGTAAATCCACCCTTTCCTTAAAGATTAGCCCAACCACTCCAGCCTACACCTAAAGAAACTAAACTTTTGGGAGAATTGAAAATCTAGGTGTAAAGATCCCCCTTCTCTAGGACATCAAGGATGTTCCCATTTACAATAAGTTGATTAAGGAGAAGTACTTCAAGCATCAAGGAAGAAGAAAAAGGGATGCACCTACCATTAATTTCATTGGGCAGTTGTCTGACTTAATGCTGGGACAGGTAATATGTCTAAAATATTTGGACTCTGGAAGCCCTGTAGTAGATGTGCACATCAATGGCACCATTTTCCCACACACTTGGATTGATCTTGGGGTTGCCATAAATGTGATGACCAAGGACACCATGCTCAAGCTCAACCTCCAAGGGTCATTGAGGAAGACCACAACAATTTTTCAACTTGCAGACCATTCCACAGTCACCCTTGAGGGAATTATGGAGGATGTGATGGTCTCCATTGACTCCTGGGAGTATCTTGCAGATTTCCTAGTTCTCTAGCCTAAGGCTAATCTTACTGGTTACCCTCTCATCCTTGGGAGGCCATGGTTAGCCACAATCGATGCTTACATTAGCTGTAGAGCTGGGAATATGCCCATCAAGAATGGGCATATGTCCAAACAGTTAGTTCTATACCATCCTGCTCAACCTACCCTAGAGCATGGTTTACCTTTATGGTCGGAGGAGGAGGAAGAAGATGAGGTTTATTCTGCCAAACTTTATGCTTTGGAAGCAACGATGGGAGGAGGATAGCAAGATGAGGATGACTTAATTGAATAGTTGCTCCAAAGTCCAACTCCTAGTTCACTATCATTAGAAGAAGAAGTAAGGGAAACCCAGAACAATCATCCAATTGACTTATGCTTGTTCAATTCCAACCCACTTCGTGTCAAAAGGATAGAATTTGGCCCAGAGAAAACTTTGAAAATTAATCCATCTCTTTCTACTTTAGAAGAGGAAAAGTTATGCAACATGTTGAGAGAAAACCTAGAAGCCTTCGCTTGGAGTTATAAGGAAATGAAGGGATTACACCCCTCAGTGTGTACTCACCACATATACATCAAAGAAGGATGCAAGCCAGTCACACAACCACAAAGGAGGATGAATCCAAATCTTAAAGACACAGTCAAAGAATAACTGCAAAAAATGCTAGATGCAAGATTCATTTACCCTATCTCAGATAGTGAGTGGGTCTCTCCTTTAGTGTTAGTTCCCAAGAAAAATGATAAGTGGAGGATTTGTGTTGATTATAGGGATTTGAACAAAACCACAAAGAACGATCATTTTCCCCCACCCTTCATTGACCAAGTGCTAGATGGCTTGGCATGGAAGAATTTTTTTCCTTTCTAGATGGATTTGATGGGTACAACCAAATCCAAATCTACCCAGAAGAGCAAGATAAGACCATATTCACCTATCCTTGGGGTACTTTTGCCTATAGGGTCCTTCCTTTTGGCCTATGCAATGCTCCTGCCACTTTCCAAAGAGTAGTCTTGAGTATTTTTGCTGAATTAGTACATGATGCTGTGGAAATCTATATGGATGACTTTACACATCATGGCTGTGATTTTCAAGAAGCCCCGACTAACCTAGGCAAAGTATTGCACAAATGCATTGAAATGAACCTATCTCTTGGTGTAGAAAATTGTGAATTCTTAATGACTGAAGGGACCGTGCTAGGTCATTCAATATCTCAACAAGGACTGCAGGTGGACCCAAACAAAATAGCAATCATCCAAAGGGTCCCACCTCCACAAAAGTAGAAACATGTTAGGAGTTTCTTAGGGTTAGCTGGATACCACCGAAGGTTCATAAAGGACTTCAACAAGTTGGCCTCTCCTTTGTTTGGGTTATTGGCCAAAGATTCTGTGTTTATATGATTAAGGAGCTGTCAAGAGGCCTTAGACATTCTAAAGGGTAAGTTAACCACTGCACCAATCCTTAGAGGCCCAAATTGGGCCCTCCCTTTTCATATTCATGTGGATGCCACACACAAAGCCATAGGAGTAGCCTTAGGTCAGGAAGAGGAGAAATTGCCTTATGCCATCTATTTTATCAGTAAGAACTAGTTAAAGGCTGAGCTAA
>APFE031485016.1:42025-58623 GCA_000404065.3 Pinus taeda | reverse complement strand
AAACCATCACATCCAAAACCATGGACCGAAAACCATCATGTCCAAAACCATGTGCAAAAAATCATGCACAAAACCATAGGTAGGTCGGCCCAACCTAATATAGGGTCCAAAATAAAAAATTTCTCAGGCGTTGCCCTGGACCCCATAGAGGGGTTATTTGCACCACTCAAACCCCCTGTGACCCCCCCACTATGCAATTAATGCAGCGAAGGGTGGGCTCTGCCCCCCTTATAACTCGCCGGTTAAATACATGGGCTAGTCATGGAAAGAATATAACACAACCAACATTCTCCCACTTGTTGTTTTCTTTCCACAAGGGGCCACAAGAGAGCTTATTAATTTATCTAGCCATGCAACGCCAATTGTTTCTCTACACCAAGAGAACTTCTCAGAGCTCATAGATTTTTTCAATGCATCTGAAATATTCTTCAAAATGTCCACCTTTACTAGCAACACCTTTTTGTCTTCTATCATATCCCTCATGAAGTGATACTGAACATCAATGTGGTTTGTCTTTGAATGATATGTAGGGTTCTTTCCCAAGAAAATTTCACTTTGCCTATCACAGTATATCCTTATAGCTCCCTATAATAACCCCATATTGGAACACAATCTCTGCAACCAAACTGCTTCCTTGCTTGCATGAGTGGCTGCCATGTATTCTGCCTCTCTAGTTGATAGTGCCACTATAGATTGTTTCTTACTCATCCGACTGACTGCAACTCCAATTATTTTAAACACATACCCACTTGTAGATCTTCTTTGATCCAGATCTTCAGCCCAGTCTGCATCAACAAAGCCACGAATATCCAACACTCTATTCAATCCTAGTCTTCCTTGGTAGCACAAACCATAATCACTAGTGCCATGCAAATACCTGAAAACTCACTTCACTATTGTCTAGTGATCCTTCCCTAGTTTTTACATAAAATTGATCAATACTCCCATTGCATGTGCAATGTATAGTCTAGTATAGACCATCACATACATTAGGCTATCTACTACACTTGCATATGGATCACAAGACATTTCCTGTTCCTCTTCTTGTGTCTTGGGACACTGTTCAACAGATAACTTTACACCTACAAGAATAGGAACCTTCACCGATTTACTATCCTGCATATTAAACCTCTGCAATATTGTCTCGACATACTTCTTTTGGTTTAACTAGAGCTTCCTCTTTGTCCGATCTCTTCTAATTTCCATGCCCAAAAGATATTTTGCAGCACCAAGATCTTTCATGTCGAATTTGGAGGACAAATGCGTCTTCAAATCCTGGATAATTTCTCTGTCATTTCCAATCAGCAACATATCATCCACATACAAGACGAGATAAATAACACGGTCACCAATTAATTTAAAATACACACAATGATCTGCTTTGCTTTTGGTGAAGCCAAGTCCCCGTATAAATGTATCAGATTTATGATACGTCATCCTTGGTGACTGTTTAACCCATACAAAGACTTCTTTAACTTGCATACCAGTTCTTTCTTACCCTTCACCACAAAACCTTCATGTTGCTTCATGCAAATCTCCTCTTCCAGATCCCGTGAAGAAATGTTGTTTTCACATCCATCTGTTCTACCTCAAAATCAAAAGCAGTAGCAACATATAAAAGTAATCTAATAGAAGTTACCTTGGCATTAGGAGAAAAGAATATCCCCAAAATCAATTCTCGGCATTTGGGAATAACCTTTTGCTACCAATCGAGCTTTGTATTTCTTCAACTTTCCTTCAACATTTGTCTTTATCTTGGACACCCATTTGTTGCCAATGGGTTTCCTTCCAACCGACAAGTCCACCAGATCCCAAGCCTCATTTTTGTGCAAAGATTCCATTTCATCAACCATGGCCTATTTCCAGAGTTTTCCATCCTCTAAATATATTGCTTCCTTCACAGTTCTGGGGTCATCATCAGTAATAGATAAAGAAAAATTTGAACAAAAAGCAGGTGGACTATACCTTTCTGGCTGCCTTCTTTCTCAAACTGATCTTCTCACACCCAGAGTTTATGGCTCTTCATCTTCTGATTCCTCCTCTGTTGTAGAGTCTGATTCTTCCTCCTTTAACTCAAACTCTATCTTCTCATGTTCCTTTGGTTGGACTTCATGTTTAATAGCATCTTTCACCTCTCTAAACACCACATCTCAGATGTACACAACCTTCCTTGTTACTGGGTTCCAAAGCTTATAACCCTTTAAACCATCCTTATACCCAATAAAGATGCACTTTTCAGATTTACTATCCAACTTGGTTCTTTTCTCCTTTGGAACAAGTACATATGCACATCCAAATACCCTCAGATGTGAAAGAGAGGGTTTCTTACCAGTCCATACCTCTTGTGGAGTCTTATCCTCTAACGTTGATGAAGGTGATCTATTGACCAGGTAACATGCAGTCTCCATCGCCTATACCCAGAATTCTTGTCCTAACCCGACACCACTGAGCATGCTTCTTGCCCTTTCCATCAACGTCTTGTTCATTCTTTCTGCAACTCCATTTTTCTCAGGTGTATATGAAGTATTCTTCTACCATGCTATACCAAACTTCATACAAAATTCTTCAAATTCCTTACTGTTATCTGTCCTCAGCACCTTTATCTTCTTCTCTGTCTAGTTTTCCACTAGAGCCTTAAATTATTTAAACTTGTCAAAGACTTTCTATTTATTCTTAAGGAAATATATCCATGTATTCCTTGAGAAGTCATGTATAAATGATACATAGTACACAAACTTACCTAGTGATGGAACCTTCACAAGTCCAATCACATCACTGTGCACAAGCTCTAATATATTTTTCACCCTCTTACCACTAGAGGGGAAACTCACCCGATTTTGCTTCCCATATACACAATTTTCACAGAAAGCAAAATCTAGAGAGCTATTACTCATACCTTCTACCATACATTTACCATGAAGTATTCGAAGGCCCTTCTGTCCAATATGTCCAAGCCTTTGATGCCACAGCATGCTCTTCTCTCGAGAGACCACTAGATTTTCTGGTCGACTTTCAGGAACCACAAAACTGTTGCAGCCATCAATAACCGTGGTACCTTGCAGCTTGTACAGAGTTCCAATCCGAACTCCACACATCAATATCTGTGCTCCCCAAACCATTTTGGAGGTGTCCTTCTCGAACACTATTTTTACACCTACATCATCTAGATTGCTTACAAAAATTAGATTTATGGCTAATGCAGGAATATGTAGAACAACTAGAAGTGTTCTAACCCTTCCACCTTGCAACTTCAACTTTACTTTTCCACAAAAAAATGATTCTAGACTTCCTATCATCCCCCAAAAAGACATCATCACCATCATATTTCTCATACTTGCAGAACCACTCTCTATGGGGAGTGAAGTGAAAGAATGCACCTGAGTCAATCAACCATGCCTCATGATCTACATGTGTACTTGAAGAAGCCAAGTACACATCCCCACCTTCATCTGAGGTGGTTTTCACCTTTGTAGAAGGAGCATCATCAGATCCCATTCCTTTATTAGGAGCTTTAGATTTATAGTCCCTTTTGTAGTGCCATTCCTTTCTGCATTTCCTGCGCACCACCTTTACAGGTTTTCCTAGAGATTTAGATCTCCCTCTAGATTTAGATCTCCCACTCAATGACTTACTTTTGTTTCTGTTCTGGGATCGTTCTCATACAGACAAGGCATCACCATTATGGATGTCCATATTTTTCCGTCTCATCTCCTCCATCAGTAAGGATGAGACTATTTCATCAAACTATAAGGTAGTTGTACTGCTACCTATTGCAATAACTAGATTATCCCACGAATCTGGTAGAGAACATAATAAACTGATGCACTTATCTTGATCTGAAATTTTAATATCAACATATAATAACTGACTTACCACAGTATGAAATATGTTAGGATGCTCTGTCACTGAGTCTCCATCTTTCATCCTTAGGTTATACATCTTTTTCTGTAGGAACAGTTTATTCACTAGAGACTTAGATTGGTACGAAGTCCCTAACTTGTCCAACAACGTCTTCGTTGTAACTTCCCCTGATATATTCATCAATACTAAATCTGAGACACACAATAGTATTATGCTCTTAGCCTTCCAATCCAACTTCTTCCATTCTTTATCGTACACTCCCAGTTGTTTAGTACTTAGATCTACCGGGATCCACTAATCCTTATCCACCAACATATCCTCCATCTTGAGTTTCCACAACTCAAAACTCTGACCATTAAATTTCTCGATCTCTATCTTTCCACCGCTCGCCATCCGATTTCACCACTAGAATCGATTTCACAGATCTTCCACTGAACAAGGTATACCACAGGCCCGAGAAAAACCCCTTAGCAACAAAGGCATCCCCTTGAATCCCAAACAACTCTGATACCAAATGTAGGTTTTAACCTCGTACATAAATTACCTGCATATGAACTATAAAATACAGAAAATAAACAATGTGAGAGCATAACACATAAAACACATATACACAGAGATTTTCCCTTGGATTCCAAAACTGGGACTACTAGCTTGATTTTTCATTATGTTCCTTTCAATGTTACAATACATATTTTTACATGCTAAAGCATCCAATACCATGGACCGAAAACCATCACGTCCAAAAACATGTGCGAAAAATCATACAAAAAACCATAGGTAGGTCTGCCCAACCTAATATAGTGTCCAAAATTAACATTTTCTAGGGCGTTAACCCGGACTCCATAGAGTGGGGTTACATTCACCCCTCAAACCCCCTGTGACCCCCTCGCTATGTAATCAGTGCAATGAAGGGGGAGTTTCACCCCCTTCTAACCCCCTGGTTAACTACATGGGCTAGTCGTGGAAAGAATATAACACAACCCAACATACTGTGACTGAAAAGGAACTCCTAGTTGTTATGCATTCATTAAGCATTTGTGCATACTGATCATGGTGCAATCAAATTTTTAATGAAAAAACCAGATGTGAATGCTATAATTATAAGATGGTTGCTTTTATTACAACAGTTTGATTTAACTATTGTTGATAAGCTTGGTAAGGAAAATGTTGTTGTAGTCTTTCTATCTAGGATGAATCTTCCTGCAGGTGAATAAGGAACGGTGGATGACTAGTTACTAGATGAGCATTTGTTTTCTATTTTAGTTCTCCCCCCATTGTTTGCTTATATAGCAAACTATTTGGTATCAGCACAACTCCCACCAAACTTTCCCTCCAAAGAAAAGAGAAATATAGTCAAGAAAAGCCCCCCCTTCACCTGGATTGGGGGCAATCTATTCAAACTTGGCCTAGATCAAATCTTAAGAAGGTGTGTAAGGGAAGAGGAATTTTTTGACATCCTTCTAATCCGTTATGATGGGCCTTGTGGAGGTCACTTTGCAGCAAAGAGGACAACATTCAAAGTGTTTCAAGCGGGCTATTATTGGCCTACTCTTCATCAAGATGTGAAAAAGTACATTAGTCAATGTGATCAGTGCCATAGGATAGGAAAGCCTACTCCAAGAGATGAAATTCCCCTACAACCTCAAGTGACTTTCGAGCCATTTGACAAGTAGGGCATGGACTTCATTGGGCCTATCAACCTTCCTTCAAATCAAAATTAGTACATTATTGTGTGCACTGGTTATTTGACTAAGTGGCTGAAATCAAGGCAATTAAGGCAACAATAGAAGAGAAGGTGGTTGAGTTCCTAAGGTAGAATGTATTCTACAAATTTGGGTAACCTATAGAGCTATTCATAGACCAAGGTAGCTAACTTACCTCCAGCATGAGTGAAGAACTTCTCAGCCATCACAAAATCAAGCATAAGACCTCCACTCCTTCTCATCCACAAGCTAATGGGCAAGTGGAGGTGACCAACAAGGCACTGGAGAACATCTTAACCGAGGTAGTGCGCAGCAGTAGGAAGGATTGGGTAGAGAGACTAGTTGAGGCCACCTGGGCCTATAACATGACATGGAAGACCACCACTAGATTTATACCATATGAGCTGGTCTATGGGAAAAAGGCTTTGATGTCCATTGAATTTGAATATAACACATTGAGGATGGTAGCCCAACTATCTTTGGATCTCAATCATGTACAAAAAGAAAGATTTGTTCCATTTGAATGGCTTGGATGAATTTAGAATGCAAGCCCTCCTACATATAGAGATAGTTCATCTTTAGAGGAAGATCTAACATGAAAAACATATCAAGGAGAAGAAATTTCAAGAGGGAGACTGGGCATTGTTATATGATTCTAGGTATAAAGACTTCAAGGGCAAGCTAAGGACAAGATGGCTTAGAGCTTATGTGGTGGAACGATGCCATGATAATGGTTCAGTGCAAATCAGAACTATAGATGAAGAAGCCATTCCATTGCTTATTAATGGACACCGATTGAAAATGTCGAGGAGGCCTTTATGCATACAAGAGTTCATTGACAATATCAATAAGGACGTGATGATGGTGGAGCAAGTTACAGCGCCTCCCTCATCAAGGCACTGAAAAAAAAATAAGGATTCAGGTGAAAACCTCCATGAGGTGCTTGAGTCCCATCTTTAGGTTGAAAACCTCGTGAGGCGGCCCAAGGATAAGAAAAAATGAAAAAGAGTAAGAAGATCCCTGGGTTAAAACCTTCCTTTTGGAACCTAAGGAAGATATCTAGGTTGAAAACCTCTCTGAGGCAACCTAGGTGTTCTTCAAAAAAATATAATAATAAAAGAAAAAAAAGAAAAAGACATAATCGTTATTTGTAGGTGGGTGAGAAAGACAATCAAGGAGCAAAGAGAAGATCCAAAGGGAACCCTGCCTCACATATATTCATCTCCTCCACTCCTTACCATGCTTCCCTCATCAATTCCATTGTTTTTCACTTCATTGCTTCAATTTAAGGTGAATATTGTGTTTTCTATAGGATCTCCTGTATTCCTACAGGATCCCCTAAATGGTAGATTAGTTAGGTCCCCAAAATTCATTCTAGACATGATCTAACCCCTCACCTCATTCATTACCATCATCCCTACATCCACATACACTCCTACTCCCTCTGTCCATTCATTGTAGCATCCTCACAACCCTAGCCAACAACAGGACATTAGCTATAGGACATCTTGTAGGAAATCCTCTGGCGGCCTATCCCACAGAATATCAATCATCAGCTACAGGTCTTCACTAGGATGATCTAGGAGCTCCACAATAGCAATAAAAACATCAGATCTTTAGTCACAGACACCTACAAAAGCCAACAAACCATCAACAGAAAACAAAGAAGGAAGAAGAATGACTATCAGCAGCACCTTTAGTCTTCGACAATTGCAGCGTGGCATCGAGACCACAGGTAAGCATCCCACTCACTCACTCATTTGTATCATTTGATGAAAAATTGTAAAGGGTACAAGGTAGTTGGTTTATAAGTGAAAAGGTGGCAAAAAGGAAACTCTTTAATGAGTCAAAAGAAAATGCAAGAGTCCAAAAACATTGACGTAAGGTGGGGCCCTGACCCATATTAAAGTTCGAGTTGTAGCACAAGATTTAAGTAAATATGGGTTTGAGAGGCAGATAAAGTGCTTTGCGGGAGAGAAATGAGAAAAATTTATAACTTAGGCTCAACCCTCACAGTTGACCATGATGTCACAGTGTTTGACCAAGATCTACAACCTAAGATTGTTGCAGGGTTTCAAGCCTGATGACCATCTTGTACACTTCGTACCACCACAGCAAGCGACCATCATCGCTCCACTCCATCTCATTTCCTCCATGTCAACCACCACCCTCATTCATTACTGTCCACCTCATTCACCATACCCTATCACCTCATCTACCATTCCATAGATGCAGTGTTGTTATGGAAACCATTTTAGAATGCTTGAAGAATTAAGACTTGGGGTAGAAACACCAGTTCACTCATAGACTATAGTAGCAAAGAAAAGGAAGGGAATTCTCAACATTTGGCTCACCATGGGTTGATCAGGATCTCATTAAGGATACCCTCCAAACCCTCAGGATCCCTATAACATGGCCAGTCTTTACAAACTTACCAGTAGAGGATGGCATCAAAACCATCACCTATGATGTTAGTCCTTCTGTAAGTGAGGAGGAGGCAAAACAAGAAAAAGAAGATATAGAGCTAGATGGGGATGAAATGGATGAAGAAGAAACTAATCCAGAGGAACATGATGAAAGAGAACACAAGGAGGACGATGCTCAAATAGAGGAGGAAACGAAGGAAGAAAGTGATGGAGATGAGAAAGAACAACAAAAGGAAGAAGATAAGAAAAAACAGAGAGGAAGAAGGAATTGACACATAAGGGGAAGAACAAAAGGAGGAGTCACCTAGAGTGTGTCCAAAGGTCCCTGAGGGGGAGGCAACAACTTCCATCACTTCTCTCAACACACCAGTCAAGCAAAAATGGAAAAGGAGGCAAAGCCCTCTATATTTCAGAACAAGAAAGAGCATAAGAATCAAACAAGGGAAGCCACAAATATCAACAAAAAAATACATATTGAGATTGAAGATTCCCCTACACCAAGGGATAGAGAAGAAATAATGAGAGATCAACTTGAGAGGAAAAATGTATGGCTGAGAGGACAGTTGCAGGAAAAGGAAAACCAACTAGCATATAAGGCCAACCTCTCCTTGGAGGCCATCCAGTGTAGGATGGCAGCTAAATCCTATGCTCTTTACCTTAGAGAACAATGGCAGAAATTTCAGATTAAAACACTAGCACAAAGGGTCACCATGCCGTTTTGGGACTACAGGAAATTTGTTGATCTTTGTGATCAAAGTGTACTAGAGGATAAGGCCAAAATGGATGATTTTTACTTGCACAACATGGCTCTCATAGACATGAATATTTCAGATCCTAATGAAGAGTTAGGAGATCTATAATTAATGGCTTTGGCATCATCAATGAACCATGAGAAGTCAAGGGCTGTAGAGATGAAAGGACTATTGGGCAGAGAGAAAAATGAACCTCTTTTCATCATAGCTGAACAATCAAATCCCATGGCCCTAATCAACACTCATAATATAATTGCAAATGATCCTCAGATGGTACCTAGATATCTTGTTGCCCAAGAGCAGGCAATTTCACATTTGAGGATATGTTTAGGCTGCTAAGAGATGATAATATACATGCCTACTAAAGGAGATGGAACACACTACCACACAGCTTGAATATCAGCAAATATCACTCCCCTCAAAGGTTGAGAGAGGCACTCAACAGGATGCCTATGTATAAGAAATCAATGCAAAGATTGAAGGTCAATTGGATAGGCCTAAAACTCAATCCACCACTACTCCTAGAGATGCAGAAGGGAGAAAATAAGAAGAGGAGAAGAGGCCGTAGGAAGAAGTAGAAAGGAAAGCAAGATTCTATAAACAACAAGAAGAGACCACAACAGAAGCACGAGATGTCAGAGAGGCTACCAAAGCCATGAAGGACATGGACATTGACTAAGTTTCTTAGAGGATGAGAAACACTTTCAGTGGGGGGGTGATGATGCGCCTCATCATTAGGTAATTTTATGAGCCTTAATTAGCCTTAATTCACCTCCTAGCTTAGCCAAACCAACTATTCTCACAACTTATTGCATACTTTTGATTATATTTTGTTTATGAGATGAGTTAGAGTTGGACATTTTGCTTTGTGGTCTAATGTGCATGTAATGCAGGAATAAAGGATAAAAGCAAAGGAATTGTGGCAAAGACCTTGGTCAAAACTCGAATGGGATAAGGGAGAGGAATTATAGGAGGAAAACCCTCCTCCTTTACTACCCCTCCATTCGAATATTCCTCCATCAACTCAGAGTGAAAATAGCCAAGTCATGAGGACTAAAAGACAACCGAGAAAGTGAAAGTGACAGAAACCAATTTATCTTGAGCGGGGAGACAAGCCTCCCTAATGGGAAGGAAGTTGTTGGAGACTTTAGATGTATAAGTAGAGAGGCTTAGGACCTCACTAGGATTCAATTTTTTTATTGTAAAACTCTACTTTATTTATGAGCTACAAGACTTGTGACAGGTTTTGATGTAATCCATGGTTTTTATAATAAAGATGAGTTCTGTTTTGAGCCAGCACTGAGTTAACCCAAAGGGCTGAAGATCTTGGGTTAGGGCCCAACCCGAGCAGCCAAAGCTCCTCTTTATTATACATGTATGCTAGCATAGATTTCTGGTTTTGTTCATTTGCTTAAGTAGCTGCATTTCCATCACAACAATATAGCGTACATGATTCATGGTTTTTCTGTTCATTTTCTTAAGTAGCTGCATTTCCATTACAACAGTATAGCATGGATGATCCATGGTTTTCTTTTTATTTGCTTAAGTAGCCGTATTCCACTTACAATAGTGTAGAGTAGATTGGTTGTGCTTTAGTTTACTTCCATTTGTGCCTTGTTTCAATTCACAGGTTAGCTAGGAGAAAAATATCACCATAAGGTTGTCCATAGGTGTCTTAGCCTCACCTCCTCCCTCTAGGACCATGACTTGAGGAAGGGACCCTTCATCAACCCCAAAAACACATGTTTCTAGTTTTCACATGAGCTTTGGAGTTTGTTGTTTGACGCAATTACTTGTTTCATTTCAGTGTCATCATTTTCCATTACTCTCGGTCCACCCTCACCCTCACTGGTTTTTCTGTTGTTTTCATTTGAAACCTCCTTTAGCACATTCTTCATGCATCGTTTCCTCACCGTCTGATCCAAAACAAACCTGACAAATCACAATCTGATTCATTAGTTTACCCAACAACCATCGCGCACGAAGTCTTCCACCTACTTTATGCGCTCTAATCTCCATCGTCGATCTGTCTCTTGATCCAATGAATATCAAATCACCTCAATACTTTATGTGCCCCAATCTCCACTGTTGATCTATCTAGCCTGATCCGATGGCTATTGCGTCACCCACTTGCGAAATAGCTTGGCCAATCTCCACCGTCAATCTGTCTAGCCTCATTAGATGGCTATCACACAATATTGCACATATTCTTGCACGATCGTTATCCACCCGAGAGCACGCAAGAAAAGTGGTTTTCCCATGCTACATGTCACCTAGTTAGGCTAATTGCATGAAATTTCAAAATACAGCTTACAACTTTGAGGGCGCATGAGAAACTGCTTACTACCTCTGAAAACTTGCTCCATCATTTCCACACGTTTCTTTTGTGATAAGAACTCCATTGTTCATCTGCTTCGTTACCTTGTTCATCCATCCATTCACTTAATTCCTCGCAATAAGACCTCCGATTTTCATCTGCTTCGTTACCCTGTTAGTTCACCTATTCACTAAGTCGGCTGTGATAAGATCTTCGCTGTTCATCCTGTTCGTTAACCTTGTTCATCCATCTATTCACTTAAGCCCCCGAAATAAGATCTCTGCCATCCATCTTCTGTTTTTTGATCGATCCAACAGTCCCTATTCACTACTGCGTCTTTACGTCCTCCTTTCACCACTTTCAGTCTTCGACTGCTCTTCCTCTTGAAAACAAATTTAGTTTAGTTCCTTTGCTTACACCTTAGTATAGTTTAACGCTCTTTACCTTTGCAAATTAGATAGTAACATTAGGTTATTGTTGATTTAGAAATTCTGTTTAGCATAACTGTTTAGATTGTTAGTTAGGTTATGACATGGTTTACCATTACATGTTGTTTTCTTCATTACTATAGTAGAGCAGCTCTCTCTTAGAATATATTTTCTCTTCTTCCATAAAATAATTAAGCTTATTTTGACCCTATAGAAGTTTGGGTTGGAACCCTTGGGGTCTCTTGCCAGATGAGTAGTGACAACAAGAAGGACCTTCACTTTTATTTGTGCATATAGCACTACCACCTCCAAGTTTGTACGAACCCTGGGTTGATAAGTAAATCTGGTAGCCCTAGGAGTTGCAATACCTAGGCTCATCACCAGCCTCTAAAATTTCTGCAGGCATACGTTTAATTTCTCTCTTTTGGGCATAGGGATATTTGTAAGACCTAATGTTTGGAGGAACACTTCCTGGAATCAAATGTATAACATGATAATGGCCACAAATAGGTGGGAGGCCTTTGGGAGTCTCAAATACCTTGGAATTATTGTCCAAGACTATTTGGAGATCTAGACAAATATATGATTTCAACGTGGGAACCTCTAGCAAACATAATTGTGCAATTAAGCCTAATTGTTCTTTCTTTAGAATCTTTGTCATTCCGTTAGAGATGATTATGTTTCCCAGTTTCCCTGCGATACCCCTTAATTCAAATTTATTTCCTTCTGAACAAAATTTCATTAAAAGTTCTTGAAAATTAAAAGCTATTGTACCCAAGGATTGTAGCCATTGGACTCCTAGTACAACATCAACACCACCCATTGGAATGGAAAACATTGTGCTATTCAATACATATTATCCCATGGATAGATTGATATTATATCACTTTCCAGAGAAATTTATGGTTCCTCCACTTGCAACCATCACTTGACAGTCTAGTGCTAGATAAAGGAAGCAATTCAATTCCTTCGCTATATTACAATGAATAAAATTATGGGTACTACCCGAATCAATCAACATTATTACTTTTTTTTTCTTGATGTGTCCTTCTATCTTGATAGTTTGAGGAGTGGTAATTCTAGTCAATGCATTACAAGATATGGTCATATTCATTTCTTATTTCTCTAGGGTTTGTTCCTAGTGTATATCCTCCTCTTTTGGAATTTCTTGTTCCTTTTCTTCCTCCTCTTCACAATCTATGTAAAGTAATTTCTTCTTAGCACACTTATTACCTTTAGTGTATTTTCTATCACAACTGTAACAAAGCCATTTTTCTCTTTTTTCTTCCAATTGTTGTGGTGTTAACATTGTAGGTTTTGGAAGGCTAGGGGAAACAACACTTCCATCTTTATAGTTGTGAGTGATAGGCTTCCTTGTTTCCATAATTTTTCTTTCCATTTTTCTTTCCAACTTGGATTCCTTCTCTAATGAATCAAGATCCCAAATGCAAAATTCATGTTGGATGTTATCCTTTAAATTCCCTATGAACACATCAATCCTATGCTACTCTGGAATATCTTTTACCCTTATATTCAATTTTTGGAAGTCCTCAATGTGCTCCATCATTGAACCCTTTCGTTTGAGATTTATCAATTGGCTAAAAACGTGTTTCCTTTTATATTCTCCTAATGTGCTATCATTTATCCGTAAAAATTGCCCAAGTGACAATTTTTTTACGAGAGACAATCCATCGATACCATACAAACTGATTTGGTTCTAAATATAAAGTTGCAATGCATACCTTTTGTGTGTTTTCCACATTATGGATATCGAAATATTGCTCCATCTATAGTATCCATGTTATGGGATCATTTCCATCAAACTTCCTCATATCGATAATTGGAACATGGTGGGTCTTCAAGCCAACATTAGAGTTTATGAAATCATGATTAACATTTATTTTTTTCTCATCATGAGTTTCCTTTACTACCCTTTCACCATTAGTAAACATTTCTTGTAGCAACTTTGTCAAATCTGTCTTCAAATCTTCCATTTTGCCTTACATCTTAGTTTCCACATCATTCATCTTCGCTTCCACACATTTATTTAAACCATCCATCTTAGCTTCCATTCCTTTCTTCAAACCATCCATGTTATCTTCCATGCCATCCATCTTAGATTCTGTTACTTTTGGTGAGATTGTATTTTCTTGCACTTCGTCTCGTAATTTTGATATATCATATTGCATTTCTTCCTCTTCTTCATGAGTCCTGGTAGAGATTTCAGGTTGCTTAATAGGTTTTTCACATTTTCTTCCTTTGGGGCATCAATTAGTGATAATTATGCTTCACTATGCCCTTTGAATTCCTTCAAACTAATTTTTCAAACCAAACTTATGCAAAATTTAAAAAAACTACAGACCTTTTTTTCACTTTGTATGAGCTTGATATTGAATCTAATGTATCTCTGAAATTTTGGATCTCCAAGGTCTGAAATTTCAAAATATCGTAGCTCTCTGAGCCCTATTTCCAACACCACCAGTCTGATCAAAATTGAATTCTCCAATAAAGAGTTATTCCCAATTTCCCAAGAGGACCTGATTATACACTTTTTCAGTAGAGAAAACTTTTATGAAGTTCCACGTATCATTGTTTCAACCTTCAAACCTAAAAATGATCCACAAAAAACTACAATCTACCCTCTTTCTGTAGCTTCTTACTAATTTTCAATTTGATACTTAGAGAGAAAGTTATGATGATTTTCCCAAGGTCACTTGTTTGGGATGTAATTTGGGAGCCTGCAAAAACCCTAAATTCCTTAGATCACATCTCCGAAAATATAGTGAGACAAGATCTAAATTTCAGACCTGAGGATCATCGCGAGTTCGACTCAAATGGGTTTTGATTTAGCTTTTGAAACATCACAGAACAAAAGTTATAGCGAAAATTCCATGATGACCTGTTTGGAGCAGCGAAACCCTAGAATCCAAACCTCTAATGTTAAATGTTATGAACTAGCTCACAAAAGATAGAAAACATAGATCAATGACTTCAAAATTAGCCTCTTTGAGGGGGAAACCTCCTTTCAATTATACAAATGAACAATTCTTGGATGATACAAATGACTAAACCTCCTTTCTATATATAGGAGTCTAAGGGGTCACAATATAATCAAAGCAAACATAACAATAATAATATAAGGGCATAACAATAACAATAGTGGGGGGTCACACTAATAACAATATGGGGACAATAGGGGAAAATAATAACAATAAGGGCTACAATGACAATAGTAATGGGGGAATCACTAGTATTATAAGGACCTAACAAACAATGGCCAACCAAGGTCTTCCTAAGATAAGAGGATAGCCGTTAAACTTGGTTTTGGGCTGGAGAAGCAGGAAATCAATAGGGTACTCCTAGTATTCAATGGAGACCATGATATCCTCAATAATTCCCTCAGGAGCTAATGTGGATCTGTTTGCAAGCTACAACACTGTGGTCGTATTTCTCAAAGCCCATTTGAGATTGAGCTTCAACAAGGTTTCCCTAGTCATCACATTTATTGAAGCCCTAAGATCAATCAAGGCATTCAGGATCATAATGTTGTTGGGCACGCCAAAATTCATCCAGTTTTGGTCAAAGACTCCACATTTTGGGGATAAAAGTGTGTGAAGTCTGAGAAATTCTATTTACCGCGCAAGTGTCTATGGGCTTCGGGGTGGATTGAAGCCCCTCATTTTGTAATGGGTATTTGGGTTTAGTTCATTGTTTTGTTGAGTCCATGGTATGTGGACCATGGTTTTTGTAGAAATGTAATTTATTTAAGGACATGTAATGCTGTGTCAAAAATCATCAATAATTAGAAGACATCATATAGAGATCACAAGTGATCGAGTCTTTTGTTTTGTGTTTTGCGTCTAAGGAAAAGCTCTACAGCTGAGTGCATGGAGGCCTTGGAAGATTCTGTAGCTAATTGTGTAGACCACCTGCAACTAGGTGCATAGGTTGAGAAGTTATACTAAAAGATATATCTTAATAAAGGAAGAAGTTTCGGAAAAGTCTTTTGTATCTTTATGTGTTCTATATGTTTATGCGAAGAAATTGCAAGTAATTGGTATGTTAGCACAACTATTATTGTTATGTATTGTGTTTATATTAGATTGAATGTGACAAATTTTGTAGTTAGAATACACTACACAATAATATTTTGACTGTTAGTAGGATGATTAAAATATAGAAAGTCGAAGTTAAGAGCCACTGTGCATAGTCCCTCAAGGTTGTATAAACCTAGTTCTGCAATGATCTGTAGCCACCTCGAGTGAGGCTTCGACTTGCTTGTGGGTCATTGTCGAAAGGGTTGGTCTCTGAGGGTTTTGTTGGTGCGAAGTACAATCTGAACTTGGGTCCATCCTAACCGAGCCAAAAGATGGTTCCATTGCTAGGACTGGTATCTGTTTGAGGGATGTGGATGTGGAATCCATCAAATAAGGAAATACAACATTGGTTAGATAAAAAAGAATAGTTCAAGAAAACGTAAATCGTGATTGTCGACTTTATTTACAGAACAACACGAGATCTTCTTCGTGACATTTTATAATGAAATATACGAATGGGTATCAAATTTTATCGAGCATAAGACTTGTTTCAAAAATGATGAGCCTACCATGTGGAGCCCTGAATTGATAAATGACTCAAGAATACTAACAACAGTATCTTAAGAGCGGTTGATTTTTGGGATCGACAGTATCCTAGGAGGATTTATTATTGAGTTTGCAATAGAAACAACTATATCTTATAGCGAAGTTGAGCAAATATTTTTCAAGGGACCACGAGGTAAGTACCTAATTTCTTTGAAGTTGTGGATTAAAATGCCTTTGTGTCAAAAGGGTGTACTATGAATGCAGTTAGATTAATGTTTGGACGAAGAGGGAATAAGTCTAAACCAGGACCGGGGTCTACAAAAAGTGGAAAGAAATATGTAGTACAACGCAAATCAAATAAATTTATTGAGACTAACTATAGTCCCTTGTTAGGTGGGTATGAGAGTGAAGAAGAAGAAAGTAACCATGCAACCCAGCGATATTGCCCCTCCCATCCTGAAGGTGTGTCAAAATTAGGAGTTGAGAAAAATGAGGGCAACTTTGGGGTCCCCCATCCATCTACTCCCC
>APFE031485016.1:20682-42015 GCA_000404065.3 Pinus taeda | reverse complement strand
AAGGAAAATGGCTGATGACATTAAGTTTCCTATCTTTAGAGGACTTGGATCAAAGGATCCTAAGTAGTTTTGGTTTATAGCTAATGCAGTATGGAAAGAAAGACAGATCACTGATGAAGATATAAAGAAGGTGCAACTCATCACGACAATGCGAGAAAGAGAGATGACCGGGTACATGAAGTATTCTGTGACTAATCGGGCTACTTCACTGGATGATATTAAGAAAGCATTGGGTATCCAAATTCAAGAAGTCGATGTCATATTCATAATGCATTATAGACATGAGGGAAATCAACAAGACGACTACTGAATCTATGTGGGAGTTGGCTGAACGATTCAAGGTGTTAATTGGACAAGTAAGATTTAACATACTCCTAGAACAACATAAAGAATGGCTTATAGCTGCGTTGATGCGACATATCAGGTTACCCTTGATGAAGCAAAATATAGTGACTCAAGCCGAACCATTAGAGATTGCAATGAAGTTGGAAGCCTCACTGATCAAAGATACTCATGCAGGAGTACAACAAATTTAGATTCAGTTAGCAAATTTGACCTTGGAATTGCAAGATCTCAAGAAAAAAAAGAAACTATATTAGAAGTTTGGTGTACAAAATGCAAAGAAGAGGGCCATTATAAGGATCAATGCCCTGTGTTCATAGATTACATGGCAAGTGGAGCACCTAATCTAGTAAACCTAGGATCAAGTTTGTGTTGTAACAGTTGTAGAATGAAAGGCCAACATCGCTCCGAAGATGGCTATTTATTACATAAGTATATGTAGAACCCAAATAAATTGTTTTAAAACTTTTGTAAATCAGTAGGCCATGGTGAGAGAAATGGTGGAAGTTATGAATTGATGTTGGAATACATTGTTTATGCTTATAGATTGCAATTTGAAGGAAATACACGCAAGGAACTAGGTTAGCATGCTGGTAGAGGAGGCTTTAAAGGATGAGGACGAGGAGGAGGATATTGTCGAGGATGCAACCAAATTATCTGTTAGAACTGTGGAAAGGAAGGACACTTCGCAAGAGACTGTCAGAACCATACTACAACCTATAGCTATTGCAAATATTTTGATCACGTGATAGAAGAATGTCCCATCCTTATCACAAATATGCAGGAGAAAAGGAACTAACAAACTGCAAAAAATGTTAAAATGATGACCGCTGAGCCAAGGGAGGATGAACCAAACATCAACATCATAACAAGGAGCGGAGCTATGATGAGAGACGATAAAGATAAGAAGAAAGTAGAAGAGACATGGGTAAGAAAGACCATAGAAAACGCCCCTAGGTTCAGTATCCAAAAGGAAAAAGAAACATTCATGGGCATGAAGCGAAGCTTCATGGATGTTGGGGCATCAACATCTAGTGTGCAACCTAAGTTAATGGCAAAGAAGAACTGTGACAAAGTGTGTACTTTGACGCAATAATTAGATCCAAGTATTTTGAATTTGTTTTTACAGACTTGTATGAAGTTGTTGAGGAATTGGAGGGTTGTCGAAGGACACTAGGAGTTGATAGACTCCCGCATTGATGAAGAGGTACCATGAAGCAATATGCACACAGTGAACAATTTACATCGACACAAGAAGAGAACAGGGAAGGAATTGAGATTAACTGTTCAAATCAGGGAATATGATATGGATCCGGTAATCCTGGATTTAGGATCCAATGCCAACATACTAAGAAAACTTTGGAGCTAATGGGAAGACAAAAGTTGCAATGGTCACTGATACAGTTGAGGATGACTAACCAACAAAAGATCACCCCTATGGGAAGGTTACCTAGCATCATAGTAAACATTGAAGGAGTCCGAACCATTGTAGAATTCAAAGTGATTGAAATTGTAGATGATATAAAAACCTATCCATTGCTGCTTGGATTGGATTTGGATTTTGATAATTTGGTGATAATCAATTTTAAGAAGAGACAAATGGTGTTTGAAAAAGAACATATTTGGGTCATTGTCCCTTTAGACCCTTACGAAGGAGTGTTCTATACAGAGCCTGTCTGGGATGAGTACTGTGACACGGATGTCAACAATATTTATCAGATAACAACTAAGGAGGGAGATTCAATTAATCCAACTGCATATGGAAAATAGGGCTAGGAACATGAAAATTCTTTTACTTCAGATTCCGAGGAAGAAATGGAAAATTGGCAGAACAGGTTATATGAAATCTCTACCACAAAATCACTTCGCTGCATAACTTCCGAGGTATGTGATCTACCTTATTATGATGGGATCGAATATGTAGGCCTATTTCTTTAGGAATATGAAAGAGAAATACCAGCAAAATAGAGGTTGGAATCTTTGGATGTAGCCCTAAAGGCTACACCTTCTAAATGGTGGGGTACTCATAAAGTAAATATATTAGATTGGCAATAGTGTTGAAGATTAATGTGGATCAAGTTTGGCTCAATCGACATAGAAATAGAAGTAAAATATGATGATAAGGTTGATCCTTGGGAGCATGTTCATCACTACACTTTGGTTTGGAAAGAAATTCCAGAAGAAGAGTGGGTACATGGGTTTATCCACACACTAGAAATTATTCCTATGAATTGGTATCTTGAAACAAAACTGTGACATGGAACTACGAACTAGATAGGTTTGGTTGAAGGGTTTGTGCTAACATTCAGTTTTGAAGATGATTGCCCATGTATAGACTCAACTCTTTAGGTAATTAGAGCAAAGGTTTTTGAGAATGAAGCTCCATTAACTTGGCAGGTTGATTGGGTTGCATAGTTACAAAATGCATTGAAATGTTATAATATCACAACCGAAGAAGATGAATATTTGTGCAATATTGATATACCAGAATCAGAAGGACATCAAGAAGTTGTTAGACCAGAACCATAAATACCAGATATAATGCAGCCGGTAAAAACACAGAAAGTGAATATTGGGATAGAGGAAGATCTGAAGTTCGCGATGATTGGATACTATTGGGAAAAAAATATAGTTAGTAAAATTTGTTGGAAATAATATTGAGAGGGGGGGGGGTGAATCAGTATTAGAAAATCCATAATATTTTCATTTCCTTTATCAGATTCATATATGCTACTTCAGTTAATGATACCCGTGTGTAGACGCAACTGTGATTAATGCAACTAGTGTATATCTAGTAAACTTATGATTCAGTTGGTTGATCTTCAATGAGTGCATCAAAACATTATTAACCATATGAACAGTAAACAGGTGTAGTAAAACAAAACAGATCATCACACATAAAAAACACACATGAACACCATGATGTAAGGTGGAAACCTAATGTGGGTGAAAACCACCTGTTGCAATTTGTCTCTATCTTCCTTTAATAAGAAACTTCTTTTTACAATATTTATGTACTGGTGCAGTCTTATACCAGTACGTAGGCTTCTACCTGCAGAAGGATACAACCTTCTCTCATTCTCCAGCTTCTCTTGGAAGGGAGCTACAACCCCCTTAGCTCTTGTACTAGCCAATCCATCTACTAGTACGTAGGCACTGGCCTACTAAAGGCTACAACCTTCACTCATTTTCCAATTTCTCCTGGAAGGGAGATACAACCCCCTTAAATCTTGTACTAGCCAATCCATTTACTAGTACGTAGGCGTCGGCCTACTGAAGGCTCCAACCTTCACTTGTTTTCCATCTGCTCCTGGAAGGGAGCTACAACCCCCTGGCTCTTGTACTGGCCGATATGTTTACTAGTATGTAGGGGCTGGCCTACAGAAGGCTACGATCTTCTTTCTTCCTCCAGGGACCACGTTTCATAAATTTTCATACTGGATACTCCTGAAGCACAACACCATAATCTGAAGGCCATGTTTCATCCAATTTTTATACTGGACCCATCAACACCATTGAAGCAAAAAATCAATCACCACTGCAAAACACCCATCAACTACATCTGCATCATTGATCTCCGAATCACCCAATACTAAAACACTGAAATTCTATCAACAACATAGTCACCAGAAAACAGAACAGACAATAGTACTCTACAATAACAACCAGATCCAACTACAGCTTCAAAATATCATACTTCATACTGTATACACTACTCTGATGAACCCAACCTGCATCTATACACGATTTTACCAAAGCGAACCGCATACATATATGCTAATTCTAACTTATAACTTTGCAACTATTCCGGACATCAATTATACCCAGAACGTTACATTTACAAAATAAACATGCATCAATAATTCAGATCTAGTCTATCCATGATCAAACTATATAATGATAAAACATTCCAAGCCTTAAGATCTTGATCCATCATTCATCACCATCCACATGGGTGCATCCTTGGTTTAGATCAAGCAAAGCATCAAAAACCCATAACCAACATACTAGATTTCACACTTCATCAGATATTCATCACTTGGACACTTGCCCGTCTTGGCCTAATGATCTTCTCCTTATATAGGTTTAGGCCTCTCTCAATACCATGGTCCAAAACCACGTAGAACCAATAATTTGGACCCAATACCTAGGGTAAACACTTCAAACCAAATACCATGGACCAATACCAAAATACCATGGACCAAATACCACGGACCAAAACTTAGTTTTCCAACACGTACACGCCTTTCCTTCTATGAACTTGCATGTGTACGTATACGAACCTTTTGTTCTACTAACTCGCGTGTGTACACACTTTCATCAAGGTTAACCTGCGTATACCTCTCTCTTGACCTGTTGCACTATGATCTGTCATCTGAGTGAGTTTCCATCAAGGACAACACCTGTATCATAATGCCAACAAAATCATGGAGCTGCTACATGAGTACCATGAGTTGTTCCCTACGAAGTTTTCATAAATGAAGGGCATATTAGGGGACCTAGGAGTTATGAGGATCCCTCTAAAACCTGACACAAAGCCTTTGAAGCAAATACCTTATAGGTTGAATCCAAAATACAACCTATAGGAAGAATTAGACAAAATTCTAGCAGCAGGGATCATTGAGCCTATCGAAGAGTCTGAATGGGTAAGTCCCATGATAGTTAAGGAAATGTTGACGGTGCTGGACCTAAAAACATGTAAGGGGATCTGCCCGGTAAGAAGTCCTAATTAGACCTCAAGCCATTTGGTGTAGGAGTCCCAGCAGTGGGTCATATGGTAATGCCTTGACCGCAATTTTGCATAGAGGAAAGTAAGATAAATATGTTGGTAGAAAGGGTGTGACAGTTGCAGCGAGCCAAGGAAGGCACATGCGAGGTTCTAACACATGGGGGTTGAGATGATTGCGCCCCTTAGAAACCTGTAATAGTACTCAACTTGGAAGGGAACACATGAGAAAATATGCATCACAAGCTGGAAAGCAAGTTAGCAAGCAATCCAAAGTGATTGTTAAACCAACAACACATTAAGAAAGATTCATACATACTTATATAGAATAGTCCATACATGCATGCATAAGAAAACAATGCATATCATTTAGAGTCAACCAGATAAGATAGAATACAATACAAAATATGCATGAAATGTGCTAGCTCTGTTATATTAAGAAGTGTAAGTTCCAGTCATACAATACATCCATGTCTAACCACTAGTTCCAATACTGGAACATTACAGCCACAACTGCCTGCTCCTCCAAAGAGATATATTACCTCTGCATAGTAGCGAAGCTAAGGCTCAATATAATACTATCCAAGCTCTCCCTAAGATAGTCTTATCAGAAGCTTGGCTAACCAAAAGCCTTTACAATGAGTTATGAGGTTCTATTTATAGCGAAGGGTGGGGTGACCCTTGACATTGTCAGAGTTAACATAGTAGAATTTAAAACACAAATAAGACACACAACATTCAACCATGAAAAAACACAGATTTTAACGTGGTTCACCCAACCAATCTGGCTACATCCACCAAACAGATGCATCGACAATCTTATTATTCAACAAGAGATTACAATAACATAATTCCTCACAAACTCTCAGCTTAAACATCCTCTACGGGCTTACATTTTATAGATGGGAGTAGAAAAATGAATCATAAATTCTCTCACAACAAATATAGGAAGCAATAACTCCTCCTCAAGGATAACTGGAGCTAACTTAGCTACAAATCCTATTGTTGTCACATTCATGAGATTTTTTCTAAAATTAATTAACAGAAAAATCTCAACAATCTCCACCTTGACAACAATTAGCCTGATACCCTGTTCCTTTATTATTTTATCTTTTCTGCAAGCCAAGAGAAGCCAGACACCAATGTAGCTTCTCTAACAAAACTAGTTTCGTGAACATGTCTGCACAGTTTTCCTTTATATGCACTTTTTCAAGAGAGACTCCCTTTTCAGTGATAACCTGTCTTACAAAATGGTACTTGATAGGTATATGATTTGATTTACTATGATAGGTCAGATTCTTAGCCAAATGAATTGCACTTTGACTATCACAAAATAACTTGATGTTGTCCTGTAACCTACCAAACTAACCAAACAAACCTTTCAACCAAATCGCTTCTTTGCAAGCATGTGAAGCAGCTATGTATTCTGCTTCAGTAGTGGATAAAGCAACAATATTTTGTAGCTTTGACATCCAGCTAATAGCTCCTTGCAAGAGTAAAGACATACCCTAAAGTTGACCTTCTCTTATCCAAATCACCTGCAAAATCGGAATCAACATATCTGCAAACAAATTCACTACTCCTGTTATAAGTGATACAATAATCACTTGTGCCTCTCAAATACCGAAGCACCCATTTCACTGCTAACCAGTGTTCTTTTCCTAGATTTTCCATATACCTACTGACAACCCCAACTGCATGTGAAATATCTGGTCAAGTACAAACCATCGCATACATCAAACAACCTACTACATTGGCATATGGAATTCGAGACATATATTCTTTTTCTTCATATGTATTAGGACATAAACTAGAAGAAAACTTAAAATGGGAAGTTAAAGGGACTGAAACAAGCTTCACATTGTTCATACCAAACCTCAAGAGTATTTTCTCAATATACTTCTATTGTGATAACCACAGCTTACCATTGCTTCTGTCTCTGAAATCTCCATGCCCAAAATCTGTCTTGCTGCTCCTAGATCTTTCATATAAAATGTCCTAGCCATCTGAGCCTTTAACCTGTTGATCTCTATTATGCTTTTTCTTACTAAAAGCATATCGTCAACATACAACACTAAGATAATGAACATACCATTACTTAATTTCTTAAAGTAAACACAATGATCATATTCACTTCTTATGTAATTTTGACTCATCATGAAAGAATCAAATTTCTTGTACCATTGTCGAGGCGACTGCTTCAGACCATACAATGATTTCTTGAGCCTGCAGACAAATTTCTTGTTGTGATTTTGAACAAACCCTTCCGGTTGTTCCATGTAAATCTCCTCATCTAAATCTCCATGTAAAAATGTATTTTAACATCTAGTTGCTATAATTCTAAATCAAGTAAAGCAACGAATGCTAATACAATTCGAATTGAAACAATTTTTACAACTGGTGAAAATATATAATGAAAATCAATGCCTGCTTTCTGAGAAAAACCTTTTGTGACCAGCCTTGCTTTGTACCTATCCTTTGTATCATCAACACCCCTTTTCAATTTGTAAACCCATTTACATCCCACAATTTTTCTGTCTTTAGGAAGTTCTACTAGATCCCATGTGCCATTCTTGACTAATGCCATCATCTTGTCCTTCATAGCTTCTTTCCACTTTTCACTTTTAGAACCTTCTACAGCTTCCTGATAGCATAAGGGTTCATCATCATTAGTGTTAAAGAAACTGAAGTAACATAACCATCATACTTTTTAGGAGGACGTTTGATTCTTGTGGACCCCCTTAAAGATTTTTCTAGTATTTCCACAATTTGTTGATTATTATCTGTAGGAACTTCTTCATGATCTGCATCTGAAACATGTTCATGATCTGTATCTAAAACCTGTTCATGACCTACATTTTAAACTTGTTCATCTTGACTATCATCAACATTTGAACTGGATTCAAACTGAATGTGTTGAAGCTTAGATACATTATCCTGTTTCAATTTATCATCTACATCTAGATTTTCAAGTGAAGATTCATTAAATTTAACATCTCTGTTAATTATGATCTTGTGAGTAGTAGGATCCCACAATATGTATCCCTTAGTCCCATTGCCATATCCAACAAAGATATATCTTTTTGATTTAGGATCTAATTTAGAATGCTGATGTTTCGAAACTAGAGCATATGCATCACAACCAAAAACTTTAAGTTTAGAATAATCACAAGGATGACCTTTCCATACCTCTTGAGGAATTTTACATCCTATTGTAGTTGATGGTGATCGATTTATCAAATAGCAAGCTGTAGAAACTACTTCTGTCCATAATTCCTTCTGCAAATTGGCGTTACTAAGCATACTTCTTTCTCTCTCTAAAAGAGTCTTGTTCATGCGTTCAACAACTCCATTTTGTTGAGGAGTATATACGGTGGTTTTATGTCTTTTGATCCCAACGTCCTTGCAATAATTATCAAATTCCTTTGAAGTAAACTCACCACCATTGTCAGTTCTTAAACATTTAATGGTTCTTCCAGTGATGTTTTCAACTAATGCTCTAAACGGTTTGAAACCTGTAAATACATCAGACTTCTTCTTTAACATGTAGACCCACACTTTTCTAGAGAAATCATCAATAAAAGATACAAAATATGAAGATCCTCCATATGAGGTTGTAGGAGATGGACCCAAAACATCAGAATGGATATAATCAAGTATTCCCTTACTAGTATGTTTTCCAGTTTTAAACTTCTGCTTGCTTTGTTTCCCAAATAGACAATGTTGGCAACAATCTAATTTAACAGACTTTAAATTAGGAAGTAACTTAATATCAGATAAAATATTTAAACCTGTTTCGCTCATATGGCCCAACCTTTGATGCCATAAACAAATAGAATTACTATCGTTTTCAGATACTGTAGAAACATGATCTGACTCTGTTCTTCCTTCTAACTGAAAAAGATTTCCAACTTTCTTTGCTTTCATTACTAGTAAAATTCCTTTATAAACTTTCATTACTCCACCTTGAATAAAAGTTTTATATCCATTAGTGTCTAGTAATCCTAGTGAAATGAGGTTTTTTCTTAGTTCAGGTACATGTCTTACATCAGTTAGAATTTTATTTGTCCCATCAAACATTTTAAGTTGGATGCTTCCAATTCCCACAATGTTACATGTGACATCATTTCCCATGTAAACTACTCCATCATTGATTGATTTATAAGTTTTAAACCATTCTCTATGAATGCACATGTGATTTGATGCACCAGAATCTAAAAACCAATGTTGATCATGATTAGACAAACTAACTGATAACACTTCATCACTCATACCTGAAATGGATGCCGAACCTGTATCTATTGTATTTGCTTCTTTCTTCTCCATCGAAGAGTCTTCTTTGAATGTTTGTTGTCTCTTCCAACAGTCCTTCTTCAAATGTCCCGATTTGCCACAAAACCAGCATTTTACCTTACTCTTCTTCCCTTTCGATTTTGAACGCGAGTTGTTGTGCTTACTGAAGCGTCTTTCTTTAGAACGACCTCTGACCATCATTGGTTTTGATGTAGAGGTTTCTAAATTTGACCTCTTGTTTCTTCAGACAACAAAGCTCCAACAACATCATCAAATTCAAGGGTTTCTGATGAATTAAGACTTATAGAAGTGACAAAATGATCCCATGACTCGGGCAATGAGCATAATAAAGTTATAGCTTTATCTTGTGATTCAAATTTTACTTCTATACTTTCTAATTGCACCAGGGGAGTATTAAAGGTATTCAAATGATCAGTAATAGATGTACCTTCCTTCATGCACAAACTGTATAACTATCGCTTCAGAAGAATCCTATTGGTTAAGGATTTTGTCATGTACAGCTTTTCAAGCTTTGTCCACAAACTAGCAGCAGTTTTCTCTGACACGATGTTAAACAAAACATCATCCGCCAAACATAGTTGAATGCCACTTAGTTCCCTTTCATCCAAGTCACTCCATTCATCATCTATCATGGTGTAAGGTTGTTTGGCTTTTCCCAACAATGCCTTCGCCACGCCTTGTTGCACGAGTACATCATACATCTTCACTTTCCAGATCTCGAAGTTGTTTTTTCCATTGAACCTCTTGATCTCAAATCAAGCACTTTGAGTTTTTGCCATGTCGTGTCACACAAAATCTCCAATTGAAACTTTTAATAAATGAAGTTTTTATTTAAAAAAAATCTTCCCTACCTCAATAAAATGCCTTTGCCTTACAATATAATGCCTCTGCCTTATCATGTCATGGGATATTACAATTAAAAAACAAAAATATGGTGACATAAGTATGGACAACATCCAATAAACAATTCGATGGCTACACATATTCATACAGCGAAGAATTGAAACTTGTATCGATTATCACAGCAAGAATCGATGACTTTATATTTATATTGACTTCTCTCCCCAACGTACAATCAACCACAGTCCTTCACAAATCTTAAATACACATTACCTTTGCTGCGTCTAACAATTGTGCCACTGTTTAATCTTGGTCAATGTACTGTCTAAATGCCTTTCAACACCGCTCATCTCATCACCATGGTCTTTATAAGACAACGCAGCTGCAGTTCCCCAACGTATGAACCAAGTTCATACAATTATCTTCTCTTGAAGATGTTTTCAAGTGACTATAGGCCCATACACCAATACTACGGTTTGCGACCTCAGAAAAAAAATGTTGTCATAATTCTATCCTTGCGCCGGCTACACCAACACGCGGGATCAATTTTTATGAGCTAGGTTGCCCTGGCAGCACTGGATATACATGCGCCTGGGTCGCAGTCCACCAGTCCACGGTCTGACAGTCCACGGCCACTAGTATTTGCGCAGCAGACTTGGCCTCTCAGGCTCTGATACCAATTGTCAGAGTTAACACTGCAGAATTTAAAACACAAATAAGATACAAAGCATTCAACCATGAAAAAACACAGATTTTAATGTGGTTCACCCAACCAATCTGGGCTACATCCACCAAACAGAGGCATCGGCAATCTTATTATTCAACAGGAGATTACATAACATAATTCCTCACAAACTCTCATCTTAAACATCCTCTACAGGATTACATTTTATAGTTGGGAGTAGAAAAATGAATCATAAATTCTCTCACAACAAATATAGGAAGCAATAACTCCTCCTCAGGAATAACTGGAGCTAATTTAGCAAAAAATCCTATTGTTGTCACATTCATGAGATTTTTTCCAAAATTAATTAACAGAAAAATCTCAACAGACATTCCCCTTTGTGACAGTTCATCTACCCTCATGAATCTTCCTCTACTCTATGACTATTACTTCCAACTATTGACACTTTAACTTCCACTTGACATGATATTTCTATACAACGCACATGTGCTGATGTGAGACAAAATGGCTTCAGCAAGCCATTCAAGAGAACACTAACACTCAGTCCATTGTGGTGAGACCACCTCTTTGACATGCTTGTGATGGTGAAGCTGGTGAGCTAATGCCAAGCTTAGTCATCTATGATGGTCTGCATGCACCCCATGGTGACATCTTGCTAAAGATAACTCTTGCCTCCATTGCATCCAGGTGCATTGGCGAGGCTCCTTCATCCAACTCATCTGCTAGCATGCGCATGGTCTTCTTGGTGCAACCAGACTGCCAACACACTGATGCATAATGTCCGTGTTGATCTTTTAGTTTGTGCTGGTGGTCATGTGCATCAACTGTCTGCTCAGCTCTAGTTGGAATTACTTCTTGTCTTCACCTTGGTGAGTGTGCTGAATGGGTTGGATTGCATGTGTGCACACAATGACATGCATGTTGTTGAATCCCTTGCATGTGATCAACAACACTGCTCACCATGTCTACTTCGTGCCAACTGCTTGGATGGATCTATAACTTGTACGGGTGTAGTTTTATCCATGAGTGCATGTTGTGCCCCCTACTGTTCTTGTTCTTGCTGCAACTCATTCGCTTGTCTGTGCAGCTCATGTTCTTCCTTGAGTTGTTGCTTCAACACATGTAACTCCTTATTTGTTCCATTCTCTATCTTCCCACAATCTTGATGTCGCTCCATCACCTCATAGCATGAGTCTCCAAAGTTTCTTTCATGATTAGTGGCCTGAGCTTGCAACTTTGTTCTGCCTCCGAGCTATCAAACACCTTCCTTTTGCATTTGTTGCATCCAGTATGCTACCTTTAGTTTTTGTTCATGATGCTGATCACTATGATGTTGTTGACGTCATATCTTGATGTCCTTGTCTATGAAATACTTGATGTCTTCATGAGTAGGCAATCTCATAAACACTTGATCGATTGCATCCCCAACTGTGCTCTGAACGGTGTCATAGAAACCATTGTACTTGTGCTACTTAGAGGCATTTGAACACCTATGACACTTGAAGACATGGAAACACTCATGGGAATCAATCTATCAGTTGAAAACCAAAATGAACTTGAGAACTAACTTGCAACATACCTGTGTGATTGATCATGAAGGTCATGTAATTTTAGTCGGGAGGTCAGGAGACTGAGTGCCAAGACTACGCAAGGCATAGTCTGGGCTACTGGGAGGCTAACTGATTGCTAGAACTGCATAATGAATAGTCTAGTCTGGCTATTGACTGTTGGAATTGTGCAATGTGCAATCTTAGTTGGCAATGGTTATTGGCTCAGGGACTGCATTGCACAATTTTCTTGGCCAACAGTCACTGTCCCTTAGAATTTCACAATGCAAGACTAGAGGAAAGTCATTGGGAAAAAATGCACATTTCCTAAGAGGAAGGCAAAGCATTGCCCTCAAGATTGTGCAATGCTATCTTGCTGAGGCAAAGTCTGGGCTAAGGCTGCCTAGACTCGCCAATGGGAAACTGAACGTGAATGCATCATGATACTGAGTGTAAGCACAAGAGAAAGATAATGCATGCAAATGATGAATGACAGATTTGGTAAATAGATCAACATGCATGTGGATGAAGCGAGTTGCTGAATTGGCGACCATTCATGCAAAACAATTTCATGCATGTGACAACAGTGAGATAGCAACGAAAACTAAAACAGTGCTAGTACAAGATAGTATGTATCAAAATGACAGCAAGTGCTCACTGAAATCAAGCAGGCAATGTTCACATGAAGTGAAACAAAAAAAGTGCCAGAAATGCAACATAAGACATGCCAAGCGAGCATACCCGAAAACAGCTGAGCTGAATGTGTCAACAGCTCCTAGATGCTATGTGGGATGTCATAGATGCAAGGTTGTTGTGAGGAATGAGCTCTATAACATCTGGTTGATGAGTTTTTATAAAATCGAGGTTGTGACGTGCATGCCACAAATCTAGGGAAAGCGACACTTGGTGGGAGGTTTCTGAAATGATCCTTGCATGTAACTTCCAACTGCCAAAAATAGATCCCTGAAACAAGGGATTCCTTTGCATGCTGCCTTGGGAGAAGCAGACAATGCATGCAAGTTTGTTTTCGTCAGTCCCGATGGGAACTAATCAACTCAGCTGTGTTGGGCTGCTAGTTTTTCGTTATTATTATCACTCTTTAACGCCTATTTCATCCATTTCTACCATTATTTATCACGCCATTTATCATACTTTATCATATAATTCCGTTTTATAATTATTTATGCTCTTATGGATAAATATTATTTCTTCTCCTTTATTTTTAATAAATTGATGATTATTATGCATGATTTTACCAATGATGGTTTATCAATAAATTTTTTGTAACATCGCTCACCAATTTAGCCTCCAAGATATTTTCCATATTGCAAATTTGATCTCCAGCTCATCATTAAATGTGCCAACTTAGAAATTCGTTGGAATAAGAAGTGACAGTTTTTTCATTGGATGCTTTGGGTAAATGGAGAAGAATCTGGAAAATCTGAAACATGGGTTTTGTTCAAAACAGACCAAATTAGTTTTGTGATGAGCAATTTTCCAAAATTTGGTCCGTATTAAGAGAAACGGAAGGTTCTCTGAAGAAGTTTTTCTCAGATTCGCCGTTGCAGCCAGTTTCCAAATTATCCCAGTTGCAATACCAAATTCGACCTATTCCTATTGAATGCTAGTGGAAAGATATTTTAGACATGATTTTGCTAATCAATTTGTTGTCAACAATCCAATTTTGTAATGGGAATCATATTGTAATCATCTCGGTTGTAACTTCTGTTTTCTCTTTATGTATTCAAATCAGAATAGAGATCAAAGAGGGGGATGGATTATGAGAGATTATGATATGGATTATTAGAGATTATTAGAGATAGGATAGGATAGGATAGGAGGAAAGGGGATGGATCTCTATTATTTCAAATTGTAAATTTAATTTACAGACTCGGGTTGTCAAGAGAACGTAATCATATTGTAATGTTACTTAAGTTCAATGATTAATATATAATTTGAGGTTGCTATTCATTCACCTTATCTGAAGTAAACTATCAGTGTTTGCTGGTGGCTAAGGGCCCAGCCTTTGGTGGTTTAATCACTTCCTTTGTGCCATACATTTCTGATTCTCGCAAGTGTGATGGTTTAATAGTTTTCTTGCTTTATGTGATTTTATTTCCTTCATTGTTTATTGTTTTCTTGTATTGACAAAACATCTCTGCTTTATATGATTTACAACACTCTTGATTTCCTTTACCTTCATTACAGATTGAATTACTTTCGAATTGATTTAATCAACTGTAAAGGGTTTAATTATTTCTATCGGAATCTCAGATTGATATCATTTCTATTTGGATTATTTAATGAGGATTGAGTTTGACTTAGATTAAATTAGTTAATAAGAGATGAGTTATCACTATTGTACTTTCAACTGACGCTGTTGTTACTTGCATTGCTGTAAGATTTGATTTCGTTATAGGATTGAGTTTTCTTTAATTGAAATTGGAATTCATTAGATGCATTTGTTTACTCTTGTATTAAAATATCTATACTACGATTTAGGAAACATTACTCCCAGGGATTATATTGTGCACATATTGTGTACACTCTTGAAATAAGAGGACTTGCCCAGGTTGATAATTAATGTGGGATAAATAGGAGTTTTAAAAGACACCTTTTATCACCCAACAAGCTGAACATGCAAGAGGCTGCTCAATTGTTGGGAGAAAATGCAAATTTCTGGCTGGGAGCTGGGCCAACTGCTCAAAATATTTGCATAATTTCTAGGTATATCCGCTGACTGCTACTCAGATTTGTGCAAATTCTGGGCTGAGCAACCTAGCTAGGAAGGATTGCACAATTTTCTAGGTGAAGCTTGCCTAGCAGAAACAATGTTGGGGCCTAGCAGGCTGCATTGTCAGGATTGCGCAATTTCTAGAGGGAAGGTTGGTTGCTCTCCATAATTGCACAAATTCTTGAAGGAGCTTCTCAGCCTGTGGCTATACCAAGTCCAGATGAATAGCCTATGAGGGAAATGCATCAAGGTTTGATTGACAGGCTGTCCTTCTGCAAGAAAATCACTATAGCTTGTGTACTTGATGAAGTAAGACATGTTGTTGTGAAGGTTGGTAGGGAGGCTCCAAAACAAATTGAAGGAAAAAATTTGGAGGGTGGTTGTAGCTACTACAATAGGAAAATAAGACTAAGGGAGAGATAAGAATTTGTGTTGACTTGAGGAAACTAAATGATGCATGTGTGCATGACCTCTTCCCTCCAGCCTTTACAGATGAAGTATTGGACAATGTAGGAGGTCACAAAGCCTATTCTTTCACAGATGGCTTTTCGGGTTATCACCAGATCATAATTGCACCAGAAGATAGACATAAGACAACTTTTGAAATAGTGGGGCTCATTTTAGTACACGGTGATGCCTTTTGGCTTGAAGAATGCACTTTCCATATTTTCTAGAGTTTTAGTTGCAACATTTAAGGAGTACATACACAAATTCTTGGAAGATTACTTTTGATGATTGGACAATCTTTGAGCTATTAAAGAAGCATATTACGAGCTTAAGGCTTATACTGGATACATATAGGGAGCATCATATTTCACTAAAATTGAATAAGTGTATATTTTGTATGCAAACAGGGTTTGATGGTGGATACTATTAGGGCATATACTATTAGTGTATACTATTAGTGTATACTATTAGGGCATATTGTATGCAAACAAGGGTTCTTGGTGGATCCCGCGAAGATAACACTCATTGTCAACTTTCCAGCACCGAAAACAGTAAGACAATTGTGCATGACACTTAAACACACTGGCTAATAAAAACATTTTATAAAGGGTTATGCATAGATAACTACAAAAATGAAGAAGTTAATGAAGAAAGATGTCAATTTTAAATGGGATGATGAATTTTGGAATAGTCTGGATATATTGAAGGAGAAGATGGTAATTTCGTTGTTCTTAGTTTTTCCGGAATAAAATAAGGAATTTCATGTACATGTCAATGCATCTTGCATAATGTTGGGTATAGTGATGATACAATGAGGAGTAGGTGAAGTTGATCACCCCATAGCTTTTGCAAGCATAAAATTGCCTAAGGAAGAAAAGAACTATACTATAACAGAAAGAGAAGGGTTAGCTATGGTTTATGCATTACGAAAGTTCACATAGTACTTGTTGGGAGCACATTTCAAGATGTTTGTTGATCACTTCGTGCTGAAATATTTGGTGAATAAGCCCATTTTAGGAGGAAAAATATGTCTGTGGTTGTTATTGTTCTAGGAGTATGATTTTAAGGTTTTAGTCAAGCCAGAAAGATTGAATTATGGGCCCAATCATTTGTTGATATTGGAGAAAGTTGAAGAACACACTATTATCGAAGATAACCTACCCAACGCGTAATTGTTCATACTCAGGGTCATCAATGATCACTTCATGGATATTATTTAGCTTCTAGCCACAGGAATGGTGCTCACAGAGTACACTACACAAAAAAAGAGACATTTGGTGGCATAAGCAGTTGACTTCATGTTGATTGTAGGGTACTTGTACAAAATGGGACCAGATGAAATACTATGAAGATATGTCCCAGAACATGAAAGGTGGAGTATTCTAGAAGTATCTCATGGAGCAATTGCAGGTGGAAGTTATGTAGGAAATGCCACTATGCAGAAAAATTTAAGAGTTGGGTTATGGTGGCCCATCATACATAAGGATGAAAAAGAGTTTTGTTGAGCATGTGATATATGTCAAAGAATAGGATGTTCATATAGAAGAAAATAATTTCCATTAAATCCACAGGTAACATTGAAAGAATTTGAAAAATGGGCTATTGACTTTGTTGGACCTATTAACCCACCAGGAGAGAAGACTGGTGCATGATACATAATAACAGCAACTGATTATTTGACGAGGTGGGCCAAGGCACATCCAGTGAAGGATTGCAACACTGCCGCAAAGTTCATTTTTGAATACATTTTGTCTAGATTTGGGTGTCTAAAGATATTAATGAGCGACCGAGGCTCACATTTCTTGAATTAGACTATTCAGGCATTATCTGAAGAGTTTCAAGTACACTATCATAAAAGTACCCCATATCAGTCTCAAGAAAATGGGACAGTGGAAGGTTTTAATAAAATTCTAGAGAATGCATTAAAAAAAGTGTGCAATGTGAACATAAATGACTAGGATCTAAGGATTTGAGTGGTGTTGTGGGAATATAGGACAACATGCAAGAAATTTATAGGTTAGACACCGTTTAGGTTGGTATATGGAAAAGAAGCAGTCATTCCTATGGAGTACATTGTGCCCAATTTAAGAATTACAGCCTTCACAGACATGGCATATTTTGATATAATGGAGGAGAGGATGGTGGAATTGCTTGATTTGGAAGAGGATAGGTTTATAGCATGTTTTCATGAGCAAGTACAAAAATAAGGGAGAAATCCTGTCATCATAGGCACATCAAGAAAAATACATTCCAGGAAGGAGATCTTGCACTCTTTTATGATAGAAAATTTGTGAAGTTCCTAGGAAAATTTAAGACACATTGGCTAGGGTCGTATATCATCAAACATCTCTCTGATGGTGGCGGAGTTAAACTCACGAAGTTAAATGGTTAGTTGATTCTAGGAAGAGTGAATGGTAGTAGATTGAAGGTATACAGGGACGAATCTATCCCTAGAGCTTCACACTAAAAGACAAAAGGAGAAGAGTCTTATTTCCACCTGTAGTTGAAAGCGGGACTGGACTATAAAGTACTCTGCTGAAGGGGACTTCACCAAAGAAAGCTAGTGCGTGACATTCAGGGGTATGTCGAAGTCAGAAAAAACCAGGCGAAAAGAATATTACTACGCGATATTCAAAAGTATGTCAAAGTTAGAAAGAACCATGCCAAAGCAAGAATAATGCATGATATTCATAAGTATGTCAAAGTCTAAAAGAACTATGACATAGATAGGATTACTATATGATTGTTAAACATAACCAGAAAAATATGACCATTTAAAGGAAAAATTTGTCGTCAAAAGGAAGTTACTAATAAAAGGCATGGGAGAAACACATTTATGAACTATAATTGGTTGGATCTAGAGCTATATCTACATTAAATGAACAAGATCTAAACTAATCATGAGGTTCAAAATTCAAATTCACTATAAAAGTTATGTCCAGCTCCACATTCTCCACTTTTCTATCTAGATAATTCAGTTGTGAATTTGCAATCAAGAGTGAGTCAAGTGTATGTCTCAGAGAATCTTTGAAGAAATTACTCAAGAATTTGTAGAGAAAGGGCTAGAAGGAGTCATGGAAGCCTAGGATGGTCACTCCAGAGAACCGAATGTACCCCTGTCACCAAGGCGTGCGAGGTCGCTGTGAAAACAAGTAGTTACAGTGGAACAAACCAAGAAAAGCCTCAAAAGGAGGCTAGCTGAAGCCTCTGGATTAGAGCTAAGAACGTCCCAAAGGATGAAGAAAACAAAAGAGCAGTGGAAGAAGACCAAGCAAGATAAGAAACCTAAGGAGAAGGCAAAGAATCCAATACAACAGGAAGAACCAAGGGAATCCCTCACAACGAGGAGGAATCCTAGATGCCCCAGATGGAGACAGAGGGCACAAAAATTGCCTCTGTGCTGCCACCATATTTACCTCCAAGGGAACTAGGTGGAAACCTGGTTAAGGACCTGAAATATACTAAGTTCGACACTTTCACACATCTTCTACTAGAAAAAGTGACATTCGAAGGTGAAGTGTTGTGGAAAATCCCACAATTAAAAATGGAAGATTGGGACTTTAATAATAGAAGTAAATATCTGCATTTTATGTCGAGAACGTATCTACACTAGGTCTATTATCCAGAGAGCAGAGTTACAAGGTTGGAGCCGCACCCATGGGTTGTAGGATTGCAGAGATTAGGCTTCCTAAACATGCTATACGTGCCATAGTTCAGTAGGAGCACATCCAACATTGCTTGTGCTCGATAGTTACTAGTATTGGTGCATGATTGATTCCTCTGGCTAGGGAAGAGTATCCCAGTTGATGAGATGTTGATAAGAAGAATTACTTGACTACCCTACCAAGGGAAGGACCCCATCAAAGAGTTCACCAGAAAAAAACAAGACAAGGAAATGGCATAGACCACGAAGGATAAGTTTGATATTATCAAGAAGTCATGCGGTTATGATATCAAATCTATTAGCGACCAAGGGGTGTGCTTTGCTGCAAAATTTTTTGCAAGAAAATGAATGAGGAAATGTAGATCAAATGAAGTCCCCGTAGTTGTGGTTTCTTTGGGTACACAATGTAGTATTGAGGTTTAGTTCAACTGGGTTGGGTACTTATGCAAGGAATGTTTGGAGGATTACCGAGAGGCATAGGAGGAAGGAAAAACATTTCATTATGCGTGGTTGATTTTGATCATCGCGATGTTAACATGGAAAGAGTCGAAGGACTCACAATTTCTGCCAGTCGAAATAGATGTATGTGAAGCCACAAGTATTCCTCACTGTGGCATACCAAGGAGCCATTGCGCGTGTAGGAGATTTTTTTTTTTTGTGCTATTGGACATCAATTTTCACATGGTGGTGAACCAGTATCCCCTGTTATCACCTATCTTGTATGAACAATATCACAACATCACATCATTCAATGCATATTGTCTAAAGTATACATCAAGGATTAGAAGGATCTAATGGAGACATGGCACCCTCTTCCATGTTTGGTCACTGAAGATGACCTTCTCACAATAATACAACAATGGTCAGCCAAATGGAGGCAATTGTCACTGGATGAGGCCTCTATTTCTTCATTTTACATTATTTTTCTTCAATTTTCTCCTCACATGCAACCTGTGAGCTTTTACCTTCCTTTTCTCCTATTTTCCTTTGCTTTCATAAATAAATGTGTTAAAATTTCCTTTTTTCCTTTTAATGCCTTTTCCTTAGCATTTGCCAATTTTACTTAGCCAAAACACACATCTAGTGATTCCCACTAGGATATATTTCCCCACATTAAGCTTGGAATAAGTGTCCCTTAACCATGGTCTTATTTTTCCTTTATTAACTTTTATTACATGAAATTTTCACGAGGGCTGTTATAGAACCCTCCCCCTTGGGGAACACCTTCCTTGGTGTTAAACCACACCAAGACCTCAGCAAGACTGGTGAAGAGAAAACATACTACCCATAGAGCTTTATAACTTAGCTTGTTGTAGTATCTACAATGAAAGACCTGCTCAAAAGTAAAACATCATGACAACATGACAATATAACAACCATAAATATCACACACATACCAATTTTTGGAGCTTTACAACTTAGCTCATGATGGTATTTACATCCATATAAATATACATACATATACCAAAACATTAGCAAAAAATATGCCAAACATATACCAACATCAAACCAAAACTACTTTGCCTCAACCAGAAAACAATGAACAATACAGGGCCTGCATCTGATCCATCATATCCCATGTAGCTTCATTAGGCCCAACGTGCTTCCACTACACTTTAAATTGCTCTATGGTTTTGTTCCTAAGCATGAAATGTGATCTGGATTTAAATAGGGATGCAACAAATCATAGAGATAACCGTAAACACAGAGATGAAGTGGAAATAATACTTCATTTCGTTAATGTAAAATACTGAAATATGCTTACAAACAGGAATGGAAATAAACTAGCTAGGGTGATGGTAGCTTATCTTTGAGAAGAGATGTGGTGGCTAAATGCCTCTGAACTGTCTTACAATGAGGCTCAAGGTCCTTTTTATTATTGAACAATAAGAGCAAACCCTAAACAACCAAAACCCTAACCCAAGGAGATGTAACACCAATAGTTTATGGGCCCTGTTGGGGTGAGTTGGACAGGCAACTTCCTGGGGTTGCGACTTGGTCATATTATCTCTGTTTGATGCACATGATAGCCTG
>APFE031485016.1:0-20126 GCA_000404065.3 Pinus taeda | reverse complement strand
ACTTGGTCCCTGGTGAGCCACTTGCCCTGGTGAAGGAGTTGGCTCGCTTTGACAACTCGATACTGTTGGATATTCTACTGGCGAGTGTGCTTGATCTGTGTGTCCATGATCCAATCAGTTGCAACTTGTTCCATGCAATCTGGATTTAACTCTGTGGGTGTGAGCTGTTCTCCAATGTCGGATGTGTCTAGTAATGGTGGAAAGTATGGCCGAAGGTGGTCCACATTGAACACTGGGTGCAGGCTAAGGAATGGGGGAATGCTGAGCTCAAATGCATTGTCTCCCACAGCCCTCGTAATGGTGTAAGGACCATATCGGAGTGGTCTGAGTTTCTGATAGGCTCTAGTAAGGCGTTCCTTTTGCAAATGAAACTAGACTTTGTCGCCCACTTGAAGCTTGTGTGCCACCCGATGTTGATCATGTCGCTACTTGTACTTGGCATTTGATTTCTCCAGAATGTCATGGACTTGCTGGTGAATATGTTGGATGTGCTCAATGAAGTTGTTTGCCTTATCTGTTTCAAACTGGACATGAGCCGAATCTGTGTGAGTAGCTGCAAATGGCATGGGCACATCAATGGGACATAATGGTTGGAATCCCAAGCCCACTTGAAAAGGGCTATGGCCAGTCGTGTTGTGGAGAGCCTGGTTGTAGCTGTGTTGAACATAGGGGAGGCTCTCGTCCCATGTGCATGGATGCTTTTAGTTGTACATGCATAGAATGTGTATGATCATCCTATTGACAACCTCTTTCTAACCATCAGTTTGAGGATGGAAGGTTGTGGACCTAGTGAGTTTGGTGTCCAGCATCGACCAGAGACTAGACCAAAATATACTGAGGAACCTGCTACCCCAATCCGAGATGATAGACTGTGGGATCCCAAAGTGTACCCACACTCATTCAAAGAAGAGTTTAGCAGTGGCTTCTGCTGTGATATTCTTATTTCAGGCCGCCATAATGGCCATCTTCGAGAACCTGTCAACAACCACAAAAACAAAATCATTTACATGCCTAGTGGAAGGAAGCCCTAACATGTAATCCATGGAGATGGATTCCCAAGGTCAACTAGGGGTAGGCAGCGAGGTATAGAGGCCTTGCTTCTTGATGGTCGGTTTGGCAATGGCACAGGTAGTGCATGATCTGATGTACTTCCTAACATCCTGTTTAAGATTTGGCCAATAGAAATACTTTTGCAGTACTGCCACCATTTTTTTGACCCCAAAATTCCCAACAGCCAGACTGTAGTGTGCTTCCCAAATCATCTTGGCACACTCGCTTGAAGGAACACAAAGGTTACCCAGGTGGCATAACAGGGCATCCTGGAGGTGAAAATCTGGAACATGCTGACCCTCCAAGAGTGTCTAGTATGTGTGGCCAAATTCTGGGTCACTTTTGTAGAGAAGTGGCCAATCAGAAGTCTCGTGCCCACAAGAGTTGAGCATGGTGGTTAACAACATGATCAATGGTCGACTGAGGCAATCTACAACATTATTGGTGCTACTCTTCTTATTCTTGATATTCAAATGGAACTGTTGCAGGTATGTGGACCACTTCTGATGGTGATCATTCTGCAATTTCCCTTGGGTCTATATGAACTATAGGGGTTAGTGGTCTGTGTGGATGACCATTTCCTTCCCCAAAATGTAATTCTTCCATTGTTGGTAGGCATGCACAATGGAATACATCTCTTTGTCATAAGTGGGATACTTTCAGACTGTGTCTGAAAGTGAGTCACTGTGATATGCCACTAGATGCCCATGTTGATTAAGGACTGCCCCAATAGCATAGTCAGAGGCATCTATCTCGACTTGAAATGGTTGTTGTAAGTCTGGTAATGAAAGAACTGGTGCTGAGCAGAGGCAATCTTTTAACTTTGTGAATGCCTTCTATTGAGATTCAGACCAAATTTTTTTCTCTTTCACTCCTCTCTTGGTGACTTGACTCAAGGGCCAAGTGATATGAGAAAATCCCAACACGAACTTGCGATAGAAGTTGGTAAGGCCTAGAAAGTTGTGAAGCTCTGTTAGAGTGGTTGGAGATGGCCAATCCTGAATGACTTGGATCTTGGCTGGATCCACATGCACCCCTTGTTCATTAATAATGTATCCCAGATACTGAACCTAGGTCATGCCAAAAGTGCACTTCTCTAAAGTGGCACATAACTTGTGTTGCCGTAGTGTTTGGAGAACCTGTCAAATGTGGTGGAGGTGCTCTTCCCAACTCTTGCTAAAGATCAGGATGTCATCCAAGTATACCACTACAAATGAGTTGGTTAATGGCCACAAGATGTCATCAATTAGCCTCATGAAGGTTGCAGGAGCATTCATCAATCTGAAAGGCATAACCAACCATTCGAAAAGGCCCTCCTTGGCTTTGAAGGCAATCTTCCACACATCGGAGGGTTCGATTGGTACCTCGTGATATTCTGACTTCAAATCGATCTTGCTAAAATATTTTCCCCCCTTCAGTTGGTCCAAGAGGTCATCAATCCATGGGATTAGGTATCTATTATGGACATTGATCTTGTTCAGTGCCTAATAGTCAATACAGAGTCTCCAAGTCCCATCCTTCTTTTGTACCAACACGATCGGGCTCCCATAGGGCGATGAACTCAGATGGATGTGACCTTTTTGCAGCAGCTCCTGAATCTACCTCTTGATTTCATCGTTCTCCAGAACATAGTGTTGATAGATTGGACCATTGGGAAGCGATGCACCTGGGGTCAGATCAATGGACTGCTTGACCTGATAGTGCATAGGAACCCTTGCAGGGGAGGTGAAGATGTCCTCGTACTCCTCCACAACCTTGTCCATCTGTAGTTGTCATGTAGAGGGGCCCTGTCTGGAGGTCATGGCCACCATATTTTTCTTTCCTTGAGGGTGTATCATCAGGAAAACAAATTTCCAGTTTTGGAAATGAGCTTACTGCATTGCCAAAGAGATGGCGGTAGGCAGTGCTACCTCTGGTATCTTGTACAACTTATTTCCCAAAGTAACAATATTAGCACGGGGTCTTGATTCATACACAACATGTCGCTTCCACAAGTATGGTTGTCCTAATAATACATCACAAAGTTCAAGGAGAGCAATGTCACACAATGCCTCATCCGTGAAGGGCTTGATGTTGTATGGAAGGCGACACTATTGTCTCACGTGAAGGTTTCGTCCTTGGTAAAGCCACCTGATGCTGTACAGTTGTAGATGTGTTATGGTTGGTAAGCCCAGCCACTTCAAAACCTCTTCCGAAATGAGGTTCTTTTGGTTCTCGCTGTCGACAATGAATTGTAGCCGGGAGCCCTTTACCCACATCTAGGAGTGGAATATATGTTCCTCCTCGTCTAGATCTTCGGGTTCCTCCTTTGGGATCTTCGTGGTGGTACCGCTCGCATTGGGCTCCGCATCAATAATCTACTTCCCTTTCTCATTCCCCTTATTGGTTTCTAACTCAAAGTTGGAACATGTATCTGATTCTGAAACCTTTAGCTCCGTTGAAAAGTGTGCAACAAGAAATGCTTGTTGAGATTGCAACAAGATGATGGAGCTTAGTGAAAAGAGTCGCCTTCACTAAGTGGGCCCGCAGGCTATTTTTGGCGCAAGTCTATTTTTAGACTATGCCTATTTTTAGACATATGGATCATGTCTACGGATTGCAGGTTGCTGTTTATGGATGATTGATCAAGTTGGAAAAAATAGATGGACTTCTATTTTTATACCACAGCGGAGTGACTGCTCAGTCTAAATATAGAACAGTCACATATTATTAGCTCATAATAATATTTAGACTATAAACTTTGTCTTATTCTCTTGGAGCACTTCAGGATGAGCTACGGATGTGGTACATGCAGATCCCAGAAGGAAATACGTGGTTACCTATGGGATGACTAATATTTGCATGCAGGACTTCAGCTAGAACTCAAGTGAGTTGAGTTTAGTGGACTGGAGGTGCAGTTGATGGAGTTGTGTTCAGTTTAGCTTTGTTAAACTGGTTGTATTTAGTCTAACTGGCAAATAGACTAGGGATGAGTTGGGTGAATTAGTTATTAATTAATTCACAAGTTATTAACTCATAATACAACTAATGAATACATCAGTTAACTCAGTTGCATGTCAGTGCATGTTCAGTTCAGCAGGGACAGGTGTTAGAGAATCAGATTGCTATCAGTTGTGACTATAGTTGTGTATCAGATCTTGCACAATCAAGGGATTGAGTATGCCAATGAGTTTGCCCACGTATTTTCCCACATTGTAGCTTGTGCTCACGTGATTTTTCCAAGGAAATACGTGGTTGCCTTGGAATTATCATCAGTTCTTGAGCAGGTATTGAGCAGCGGAGGCAGGCAAGCAGCGAAGGAGATTTTAGCCAGTGATTGATTCAGATCTGAGCTGTATTGTGTGTCACAGAGGTGGAGATACTTGTGAGAAGTATTATGCTGTGTAATGTTACATGACTCAATCATTAATATACAGATAGTTGGGGTTTTTAGCGAGATGCTTTCCCCGGGATACATACTGTGTTAATGTGTGAATGCTCTTGATGTCTTATTGTTATTGATGCTGCTATATTGATGATCAACGTAGAGGAGCTTATGTATTGTGTATGTTTTCCGCAATAGTACATGATCAGGATAATCTCTGTTGAATATGTGTTAAATTATTCAAAATTTCTACAAGTAATGAAGGTCGATAGCGTCGCGAGATCACAAAACTCTTCCGAGGCATCCTTAGAAGAGCTGGCTTGTTCATTTCTTCATCGAATAGTAGCTAGACCCAAGATTTTGCCGTATACAGATATGATCAGATGGATACTTGAAAATGCAGAGTTACAAGGTAGACAATTCAAGGCTCCAGGGCATGGGCTCATAGGATCATTCGCCGCGCAATACTTAAAGCTTATGTATCATCTTCCTTAGCCTCAGATGACCTACAACACGCAATTTGTCAAGAAATTTGCAGCAGAGAACCCAAACTTGGCAGAAACCACTAAAGAATGGACCAGAAGAGAAGAGCCGCTAAAAAGGGACAAAAATGGTATGTACAGCACTGGTTCCCTCACCTCTCCATATTGTTTTGCTGCGGCCATGCTGTGCAGGCTGTTTGGGATGCCAGACATAAATAAATTTTCGTCTGAATGGCTACCACTCATAGACGCTGCCACAAATGCCAATCTCGTGGATTGGGCCAAAATATTTTCTGATAATTTATACACTGCTGTCATGAATTATCGGACTGAGAGATCCATGTCACAAAGGGTCTATCCTCCTTTTTATCTGTCTGCTTACATTATGGATTCTATCTGCTATGTATCTAAATTTCCAACTGTGGGTTGGAAATGGACTACCTAGGACCCATCACCTATTCATGTTTATCACAAAGTATTATGGGATTCACAGTTTGCCCCTCAATTCTATCAGATTTGCCATGGGCTCATTTTACCCCTATATAGGATGATGTATGGTGAAGAACCCCTGAGGTGCTCACCCGAAGCACAAATAGACATCATCCCCGTCGCAAGATGGTTCGGGGAAGAATGGTTCACTTATATTAGAGTTTTTGGGAGCACTGTACCTCTACATGTCCTACCTCTGTATGTCCCCGACAAGCTTTTGGCTAGGGAAATTGCCTATCGGACTTGCTCAGAAGGCGGCCTAACGAAAGAGCTAAAAGACAAGAAGAAGGCCATATGGCCTCAGTTTCCTGTAGCTTGTGGGGCCTTCTCATTGTTTGATGTAGGACATGCTTTTGCCGAAGTAGGGAATGTGACGTCTCTACAATTATTTAAATTCCCCGCTCGACCTTTTGACCTAAATAATGTTGCCCATGATTTCACTATAAGTGTTAGGATAAAAGTGTTCGCCGGAAAGAAAGATTTATTTGATGACTTGTTTCAAAATAAAAGTTCATTCCAGGAAGTTTTTAAAGAAGCTAAGTCGAGGTTATCCCCAGATGACCTCCAAAGGTTTTTGTTATTCAGAGAAAGAAGGCTAGCCAGTGTTCCCCTAGAAAAGCTGCGACTTCCCGCCAAAGAGCCTACTCCCAGTGTCAACCTCAGCGGAAACTCCAGTACTTCCAAATCCAAATCTGATGCTGCCCAAGGAACACCTGAACGTTCTAAAAATTCTGCAAGAGACCAAGGAAAAGGCGAATAAACAGCCAAAGATACAGCCCAGTCGAGTGCAATGTCGCAACTGCAAGTTATCGCCTCCCCACCAAGAGATGTCCCTCCTCCCATCATCAAATCGCCAGTCGTCACGATAGAGCTCGATAAAGAATGGGAAAACTTCAACAAGCTAATCAGCTTTGAAGGGCAAGTCCCAAGAACGCTTGTGAGCGATGCACAGGTAGCACAGGAAATGGTTTCAACCATGGTCGGTAGCGTCTCAGAAACGGAGCACAGTCATATCGCTCCGCCTTCTGAGCTTCTACTTACTGTAGATGAAATTCCCCCACTAGATGTATTCTATAGTCCCCAACATAAAGCAGTGGTGAGGAGACAAAGAAAGAAGAGAAAGCTGGAGAATACGCTGTCACAAGACGCTGAACATTTAGACGTCTTATGGAAAGACCCTAACAACAACCCGTCGGAAAATCTCACGAAGTTGTCTCAAATCGTAGGAGCATACGCTTCTGCGACTATCGACAAAGCATCAGAAGTTCAACAACTATTGAGGGAGCAAGAAAACCAAATACAGCTACTACAACAATAGCTACAAAAAGCCAATGCGAGTAATGAAGCGTCCAAACAACTCGAGAAACTACAAGAATATTTTCAGCAAATGCAGATAAGCTATCAGAAAAGCCTGGACGAAAAAGGAAAGTAGTTGCAAGCTTTATAAGAAATACACAAGGACGAGCCCAAGCTTGCCGAATTCGTTTCAGATTCTACTAGCTTAAATGAGCAACTTCTGCAGCAACAGGAAGAGTTGGGACGTAAAATATCGCAGTGGAGTCACTATTGTGAGTTGAGCGACAAACTCACCAATCAAGTGACAGACCTGCGAAGTGACTACGACCAGGTTGAAAAACGAGTGACAGAGTATCTAGCTTGGCAGGATGGAGAGGAAGGGAAGAGAGCAAATGCACCCAGAATAAATGAAAGCCATAAAGAATTGCTCTTTAACAAATGGGACGATCAAATCAGGCAGGCAGAACAGGCGGCAGAGGCAGCGGCGACACAGGCAAGTGTTCTTATAGACTGTGTAAATGAAAATTTACACAGAGCCAACTTAATCACAGAAACCACCCCAGGATACCTACCAAACAAGTCACGAATAGAGGCAGAATGGAAAGAGAAGGCACATGAAAAGGGAAAAGCGATCCAGGAATTGAACAGATTGAATTGGGCGTGCTATTGGGCATACTTAGTCAAGCCACAGAGTCAATGGATGGCTGTGAAATGCATCATAAACTCAGCAAAGAAAGTAGTGCCAGCTCTCATAGATTCCGTTTTCGCAGCCTAGCTCAGCGCAGAAGTCGGCCAACCGACTCTTCTCAAATCCATGATAAACACTTGCAGTTTTAAGGACCAAATTCAAAAAGTAGCTTATTTTTAGTAGTTTGTTGTTTCTTTATTTTAGATTAGGAAAAGGATGGTCATTTGAGAACCGTATCCTAAATTTTTGTAAAAACACTATTATTAGAATTAGGAAGTAGTATTTTAACCCTTCTCATGCATTTAGAGAAGGGTCCAGAGATTTGTCAAAAACTTATCCTCAGAACATGCACTTCTGCACCCTCAGAGGAGGTTTTGATGAATGGATGGATCGAGATTTATTTTTACTTGCATTTTGATATTTGCTACTGATGTTGCACTTCTGTACTCTTGGTAGATTTTAGAACAAGTAGAGATAGATCATTTTTGCTTGATGTTTATGGGTAGAACTAGTCATATATGGTACTTTTATCTCTTGGCAATTTCTGCTTATATTCTTTAAGTGATTTACAGTTTCAGTTGTTTATATGTTATTGCATGAAGTATGGGGTTATCATTTGGCACTTTTGTACGGTGGAGTCATATTGTTTATGTGTGACATATGAATGGCTTATTATGCGATATGTTGTTCACAACTGTTTTGCCTAACTTCTTCTGCAAAGTGGTTTATCTTCAATGATTTATATTCTTATAATGGCTGAATGATCTTTATTACTAGTTATTATTCGAAATCTTTTTAGATCGCATAATGGAAGATATATAATCCCGGGTTAGATAGATTTGATATGTTGTTTCTCACTAGATTACAATAGCATAGAGTTAGTTTAAAGAATCTGAATTAGATTAGCTTTAAATTCCTCTTAGATCAGCATAGTTCAAACTCTACACACACACACACACCCAAGGTCGGGAAACCGGTCCCGTTATCCCCAGTCGGACTCGCTATACCAAACGGATAAGGAGCTGCCAACCAAGGTCCAGACCAGGTGGGTATCCCCCTTGTTATCGACCCGATTTTCGGGGCTTCAACAGAACTTAAACTTAATATAGGAAGCTCTCAGAGCTAACACACATTCATGCTTATGTCGTGAATGATTGTAAGATTATTCTTTCATTGTTTGTAGTGTATGTTTATGTTAACACATACTAATAAAAATGAACTATTTCACTGGATTTAGTATGCATCTTATGGAATATGTGTTGTTACTTTATTTTTGTGATATTTGTTTCTATGTGAACTTCTTCACAACTTAATCAATGATTTTCCTTATTCTCTTGTGTGTCTTTTTTTGGATAGTACTATTACTTTTCTTGAGACTTACTCTCTCTTTCCTTTCCATAAAAATACCTTATATACATTGCAGTTGTGTGTCTCATCATGCAACTTCACTTCTTGTTTCAAATATTGTTTATATAAACTCTTATGTTGATAATTATAGCGAAGGAAATTTCCTAAAATAATGGAAACCAACCTTATTTCCCAGTTGGGGCTCCCACTCCAAATGGTGTGAGGTCTAGTCGAGACTTCATACCAAGGAGACCCCCTTTGTTGGTGGAGTTTCAACACTATAAACAATCAATCATGTGTGCAACAAATGATAATCTTCACAATCTGGACTTTGAAAAACTAATGGATCTCAATACTACAAAGGAGATCTAAGATAAGTTGCATGGATTGTAAGGAGAAGAAATCAGTAATGATGATGGGGAAAAGAAGAGTTCCATTGAAGATCAAGCTCAAATTAGATCAACATTGGCTATAATAGAATGGATTTCTCTTGAAAATAGAGATATGAAGAATCTGCTTCAGATATTGTGAACCTAAAAACCCAGTTGAAGGAGGCTAGGATAACTAAAGATAAGGTTGGCAACCATCTTAAAGATTAGATTAACCATTGTGAAAAGTTAGAAGTTGAGTTAGTTTCAGCAAGAGAGGAGTTAGAAAAGAGTAGATATAGCTCAAAGAGAGCTAGTGGGGAAGAATTTTAAAATCCTAAAGAATAATCTTGTAGTGGCAAGAAAGGAAACCAACATACTAACCAGGAACCAAGGAATGTGTCAAGAAAAGGTGTAAGAAATACTGGATGTTTCAACTGCCAAACAATTGGACACATTTCAGTTGATTGCAAAAGCAAAAGGATAAAATATTTTAAGAAAAAAAGCATCCAAATAAGGATAATTCTCAAGGAATAAGTTAAGGAATATCACTCCCATTAGTCTTTAGGTACAAAAATTATTTTTATGGTTATTGTAATTTATGCAATGCTTTTCAGAAAAAGGCTGTTGAATGCAAGATCTATGAAAAGAAGAAGAATAATAGAAGGTAGATTGAAAAAGTATCCTAGGCTTTTCCATCTTTTCTTGTCAATTAAGATGTTTTTTATGTGACAATGTTGGCCATATGACCAAATATTGCAAGTTTCCCATGGTTCTCAATGAGTCTAGTCAGGAAAAGAAATTTATTCAAGGGAGAATGAATAGAAACTCGGGGAGAGATCAAAAGATCAGAAAAAAAATAAATCATGGTTTGAAAGAAGGAGCACAGAGAGATATCAAAGAAAAATTGAGTTCATGTCAATCTTAGGGGAAGTGTGTAATAGAAGGTGCATGAGCTCAGGGGGAGCTCCTCTAAGAAAAGAAGGATTCTTCAGTTTCAATAATGTTTGTTTTAGTGTAAAAAGTTTTGTTTTGGTACTGATATATCCTGATTATGCTCTTGAAGTTTGTTTTGATGGATTTATGGTTGATGTGTTTGTTTTAATTAAACCATTGATCTTTGTCTAAAATATTCTTTCTGATTTGTTTTTAAAAGAGTTTCAATAAATTATTCTAGTAGAAGTATGTTGGGTAATATGTTGTGTTGATACGATTTGAAACTAATGGGACCAATCATAGTTCATGGTTAAATTATGAACCTATATCAGATAGAAGATTTAATCAATATGCTATATTTGCAATTGCAAAGAATAAATACACAACAATTTGTATTGAATATAGAGAGAGTGTGCATGGAGTGTGATCGATAGACCTGTGTCTTGTTGTCTTAAGCAACAATTATGGTGTAGAATGACATCTTGGAAGTGCCTTGTTGCAATGAGTTTAAATGGTGCACATGTCTTGTAAGTGTTCACAAAGCCCACAATTTAAGCTCTAAAACCATAATTTTCTAATGAATCACTCTCATGCGACACACCATAAGTCCTAAACCTTGGCTATTCACATGATCTGATACTTCCTAAATCCTTGTTGCTCATAGCCTATTGAAGCTCTAAACCCTCACTATTTACCTCAATGTCTATTTTCTGGGCCTAGAGGCATATATTAAATGTCAAATCAGTTGCGTGAGGATATGACCGATTTTGATTTTTAGTCACATTGTTAGTGGCAGAAGGTTTGGTGTATTCGAATGTTGTTATAATATGCTAAGAATTGAACTAGTTTAATTTGATCCAGATCCTCAAAAATGAAATAATGACTAGCATGGTCTATATGTAAAGAAATAATGCATTTAGAGGTGAACATATCCATCAATTTGACTAGTTCAAGGTTCCATGTGATGGTTAATTTCTATATACAGACAAAACAAAGGGAAGGGATTTGTTTAGTGGAGGAAACCCAAGTATGAATGCAATGAATATGTTGATCTGTAACTTGTTTTTCAATTGATTTCACCCTTGAGGATGATAATGAATCAATTTGATGTGTTTGATTTGGTCCTATTGTCATAGCATGATCAAGTATCCAAGGCATGGTGGAATGAAAAAAAATAAAAGTGAAACACATAGATGAGATGTAATTAACTGCACTTGATTCAATAATAGTTATTTAACACATTGATTGGTTGATATGGTCACTTGATCTAGTTTGATTCAGTCTCAAGGTGATAATTGTTTTAGTCAAATTGATATGTCTGGATTCATTTATTTGTTAGTGGAGCACATTCATGCATCGATTGATTCTTCATAGGAGTGTTGATAATTATGTTAAATATCCTTCTCTTTCATCGATGTAAAGGTTACGAGTTGTGGTATGTAACATATGGAGTTAACTTATGTATCTCATGCACAAGAGATGTGCGATTAAGAGAGAAACTAGATATACAGGTTGATGTTGTTTAGCATAGGTTGTATGACATAAATCATGTGCAATGTGTTGGGTCAGTGATAGGGTTATAGAGAAGTGATTATTATTCTGAGATATTGTGATTTCTAGTGGCTTGTGCGCATGGATAGACTATAACCAGTGCATTGAAAAAAAATGATTAGATTTCAATTGGATCTTATGCGCATGGAATGAAGAAGAGATAGTTCATTGTGATGTTTGAAGAAATCAATTGGCTGATCATAGTGTTTTAGAACACATTTGGAAGGAGGTAGAAAGCTATTTAGTGAAGCAGAACCAAGACAATTTTGATGAATATGATTGATCTAGAGATGGATCATTGACAAAGTGTGCATCCTCTTATCCATGGCACTGAAGAGACAAAGAACAAATGGATTAGTGCAAACCTATAATAAATCAATTGATAGCAGAGATCACAAGTGAAAATTTCTAAGTATTGTTTTGAGTAGCCAACAATGTAGAGTAGGGTTTATTGTGTGCGTATGGTTGGTTTAGCCATGATAGTGTCTATGCATTGTCACTTTTATGTATTTATCATATGTACTATAATATCCTATGTCCAATGTAACGTTAGGTCTATCTATGTATGGTAAATTTATTGAGGAGGAGGTTGTACTGCTAAGATGTTTTGTAAGTCAGATTGATATGTATGTTGAGTTAGAGTGTTCTTAATTAGATTATTGCTAATTCAATGATTAGGGTTGAGAGCCTATGTATGATAAGGGCTTGATGATTATATTGTCAAAAGTTGATTGAGAGGGTTTGTTAGAGTTGTGTGAGAGAGAGAGTTGAATTGTAGAGCCTTGTCTTGGAAGATCAATTGTTTTGTTGAGTGTCATCTTGTCATAAAAATTTTATTGAGAGTTAGAATTGTTGTTGGATATGAGGGAAAAGTATTGATTAAGTCATGTATTAGTAAAAAGTCTTGAAAGCACGATATTATCATTTAATGAGCTGAGTGATAAGTGTCTTGATATTTTCTAGTATGTATTAAAGCAATCATAATGTCTTGTAATATCCATGTAATGGTATATTTTGGTTGATGGTGTTATTGAGGAAAGAGTTGTATTATTTCTAAGCATTATCATATTTGTATCAGGGGACTATTTGCATATGGAGATGCAAGTCAGAGATGGAGATGAATACTTGTATTTTCCTTTATTTTAAATGTATATTTTTACTATGATTTGGCGAGGACAACATGGTTGATAAAAATTTGTTGTTGCTGCTAAAAAGATAGATTATTACTTGTTGTCATGATGACATGCGTGTATTGAGCACGTGTTTTTGCTTGGTGTTGAGCATTGGATGAAATTATTCCTACTTATCAGTCCAATTATGTTCAACCACGAGCCTTGTATTGTGCATTAATAATGTAGTTTGGGAGTAAGTTGATGTAGATGCTTGAGCATAAGAGAAGATAAATTTGCATGGATGATCAAGAGCATTGTGACCATATTATCTTGAGTTGCATTTGTATGAATAAGTCTTCAAAATCATCAGAGAAAGAGCATATGTCCAAGGGAAGTATTTTGTACATTTTCAATAGCCATGTTATCAATGGACGATTGTTGGCACCATTGACATTGACGTCATCTTTTCAGCATAGTCCTTTGCCATTGATTTCAAATGGTGAATTAGAGGAAATTTTAGCTTAAACGTGGCCTGCTTAGGAAAAATTATAAAATAATATTTAAAATAATAAAATACGAGTTATGAATTTTGGAGGGAGAATAAGAAAACTACTTTTTTATTTTATTTTTGGCTTATCTCCTTAAATTTTTACTCAAATTTCAAGTGTATTTACTCATTGGATGCAAAATTAAATTCCACATGTAATGAGTATGAATTATGAATATTTCTGAGAAGACCCACATTGATTAAAAATGAAGATACATTAAAAAAGTGTGCTGAACAGACTTTTTAATGTATGTTCAATTGTTATCAATGTGGCTCTTCTCAAAAGTATGCATAATGGGTACTTGTAGGATGTGAAATTTAATTCCACATCCAACAAGTGTATTTTTGCGGGTGAGATCACCCTAGGGTCTTCAGTTGAAAGCCCCAACAGAGTGGATGTCAAACAACAACAATAAATGCTCAAGAAATCAACCTAAATGCTTATTCTACTGAATTGTGCAAGAGTGTCCTTACTCGGAGGTCCTACGTTTGAGTAGATCCCTCAAGGTGCAAACCCTCAGCTTCTCCTAATGTCTTTGAAACCTGAAAATTATTCAAATGAAACATATACAACAGTAGAAACATAAAGCATGTTCATGATATTAACTTTAGATCATATAAATGAATGAACAATTATGCATCAATATAACGAATTACAACATAAATCAATGCATAAACATGTTTAATATCGGGAACTGAACATCATTTCTTTACTGAAGTAAGCTACAAGTAAAGTGGAGAAATATGACCCGAGTCTTTCTCTGGCTCTAAGTGGAATCATTCTCCGGATCTATCCTTTCTCGACCTCAACAATCTTCCTCCATCACCAACACAAGGATATCTTAAGAAAGATGAAGGATATCTCCAACAAGGAAACAAGGGTTTCCTGAAACTTTGGGGAGTGCAAGAGGGAGAGGGATTTCGTCAAACTTGATCAGGGGTAATATAACTATAGTATCAATATCTCATCTCTTCTCCCTTAAGGTCTTCCCATGGAGGTTTATTTATACTTCTCCAAATTAGTTTTTTCAGTTGGGAAACAATTGGGCCACAGGCTATAGGAGGTGAGTAATAGGTAAAACCCGTGAACTCTGCTCGAAATTAAGGAAATTTAATTTTTTAAGTGTTTTAACACATGTACGTGGGTTCGGTATATGATGACCCACATGTACACTCTTTTATCATAGGGAAATGTAGCGTATAGGGAATAAAACACAGTTTTTTAGATTTTGGTCCAAGACTAGAAGGAAGGGTTTCCCTAGGCCATAATCAAAGCATCAGATCTACCAAGAGTGGTAAATGGTGCTATAACAGATGCCCCCCAATATATGAGGTAAGAAGGGGTACATGATGGCTGAAATGTATTAAGTGTATAGAAGGAATCATGCTGAGATCGAGGAGGAGTTCACCAAAATTTAGCCTGCCAAGCTAGTGAAAGAGATCAGAAAGAAAATGTTGTCTGAGGCGGGCATACTCATGCTTAGAAATAGTAAAGCATGTCTACATGTTAAGTACAAAAGTGGATCCAATATGCATACAAGTATAAAGGAACTGAAAATACATAATGGATCTTCTGATCATAATCAAGAAAGTACATGTCTGAATATCACACATAAAGAGCTGATCAATGATGCTGAAATATGAATTTGATCACTGAAATCAAGAAACTGATCCAAATAGTACCAAGTCAAAATGGTGGAATAAATTGTACTACACCACACTCGGGTGCCAACATATAGGATGTCGCTGTAAGGAACTACAACTTATAAGGTGGATGGTGTCAACTAGCAAAAACAGGAGCAACTCATAAGTGAACCATGACATGCTGATGCAAACTCGAGGTCTTCACCGACCGCTGTGGTACATTTCTACACAATGGGAATAAATGATCTGAAGTCGACCATGTGAGAAATTTTTTGATTACTGGTCATTGATGTATACCATTAATAAACGTGAGGCTACTCATTGATAATGAAGATGGGAGTCAAGGTACCCAGTACAATATAACAAGTGTGAATAAATGAGTTGTAGTTGAAAACTTGAAAGAATCTATCAATCAGGAGACAATGATGTTTTCCCAATGTCGATAGAGAAGGAATCAGCCACTGATGACTGCAAACCCTAACATACTACCAAATGGACTCCAGATCTCTTTCCCAGAGTAATGAGTTGAAGTCGATGGGAAAAGATCCTCTAGAAGGAAGGCATTAAGGCATCCTTCATCAATCTAGTGCGAGTGTAACCCATAGGCCAACCCAACCGAAACACGTTTCCAACGTACACAAGATGTAATTAGCGCACAATAGAAACCATTTGAACCAAACAATAATGAAAGTTGACATAGAGGCGAGGAATCCACCAATAAGGTAAAATGGAAACCAAGGTACTGCATGAATCCCAATGTGTGATAATGAAAGCTGATGTTGAACACAAGGGAAACCACTCAATCAAAGACCCATGATACTGATTGATGTTGAGCATAAGGTGACCTATCAATAATGAAAATAGGGCCAGGGTGTAGCTCTAGATATGCCCTCAGAGCAATTTATCATAGTCGATAAGAGCAAGACCCACCAACAAGAAGTCAATGGAGACCTTCTCAAATCGGCACGAGAAAAAGTCCAACATAGTTGATGTGATACCAAACAAGACACTGACAACTAGGGATGACCGACTGAAAAATAGGTCAGGAGATACCACAGAGAGGTCGATTCAAGTTTACTTCCCTTGAACAAAAGCACAACTCAACTATGACTACATGGTAGCATATGATGACATTGTATAAGTTTGTCATGCAGGAGGCATAAGAAAACTCTCCATATGATTGGAAGAGATAACAAATCAGAGGAGTAATGACTCAATAACAAGGTTAAGGCTCTCCTAAGTCAAACTAAATCCCATCCCAATGGAGGAAAGACTTATTTTTGAGTGATTTGTTCAAGGGTAGCACAACTGACTCTAGATGCCATCAATTATGGAAATAATGTCCCATTCCCGCTCTTTTTTTTGGGATATATAATTTTTTTGTCTTTTTCATTTATCTTAAGCCTGAAAAAGAATAAAAGAATGCTATAGTAAAGTGGAAATAACTCGTGTCAAAAAAGCAGATGCTCTAATTCCTAGGAGGGGACCATTCCTATGCTCAATGCAAGGTGGCAAAACTAGTCAATGACACTCAAAGGAATGTTCTTTCCATGGGTAAAAGAGTGCATCAAGTTACAGAGGCTAAGTGATTACAAGGTTGATTTTGTAGAAGAAATGGTAAAAAATTGGCTTAAACATGAGTCCACGTGAAGCCGGCTCAAGGCCAAACTGTGCAAATAGTCAACATGTAATGCAATAGTACAACTCAACACAAAGGAGCCTCTAGGGTATAAAGCCAGAAAATAGTGAAGAAGAAAGAGAATGAAGCTTCAATGCACAATTCATGGTGGGACTAAAGAGGAATCTCAAGCCTAAGAACAAAAATTCAGCATGGGTGCCAAGTGACAACAAGGTACTATCTAGGGTGCCCATGATAAGGTAGGCTCTACCACATAAGTTATGACACTTCTAAGTAATGAGAAGGTTCCACATCATATCTTGGTGGGGTCGATCCTAAGGCCAAGATGGGAAATGAAACTGATAAATGCACAATACAGATGAAAAACCTAACCTATATGCCACTTTCGAGAACCAACACTTGTCAGAATGGATCAACAATAAAAATGTCCAAAGGAGAAAACTTCCAAGTTTTGTAGACATAAGTAGGAACACTAGACAAGAAGTTAACACATCCCATATATAAACTTTAGATAAAAGCTTGTGTTACAGAATACAAAACTTGAAAATGCATACCTTATATGTACAATATGGTACAGGGAACCATGAAGCCTTGTGGCTTATGCATAACAGTTCTTCTGGACAAACCCCTTGGAGGGCTCAAGCCAAGGACTCCTTTGGTAGTTAAAACTCATGGCTTCAAAAAGCTCCTCCTATGAAGGAAAATCAAATTCCAAGAAATCATGAGAACTAAAAGGATCAAAATATGGAATTAAGGGGTCCCATGTCTCCATAGGAGGAATTACTAGGTCAGCTGCTAGGAGCAAGTCCCAAGAAGGAAAATAATAGTGGAAAGGATCCTTCTCAGAAGCAATTGAACATTGAGGATTCAACACCACATAATTCACTCGTGGCGGGGTAGAGTCTACTTGAACACTTGGAACAAACTAAGGGGTATTCTATAGTAAATTTGAATTAGGATGGTGATTATCAGATGCAAGCTGATCAATAGTGACAATATTCCTGTTAGGAAAACACATCACTCGAAAGAGTGAAGACACCACAACATTCATAGCATAGACATAATCACACCCAAGTAGCATATTAAATTCTAAAGGGTGATCATCCACCATCATATCGATAAGAATAGTCTTCCCACCTAAAGTAATAGGAAATTGAGGAAGAACACCCATAGATTCACCAGGTCTTCTATCATAGGTTAACAACTGACTATCATCTAGCAACAACTTTGGAGAACCCAAAGATTTCCAAGTTAAGGAGGATATAATACTTATAGAGGATCCTTCATCCACCATACATTGATAGACATTTGTGGAATTAACTCTAACCTTTATTTGGAAAGGTGGAGCGGAAGCAAGACGAGGCTTGACAAGACGGAAGATGAGGCTCGACAAGACTATCCCAATCAAAGGAGACACTCCTAGGACTTGGAGGGGGAACATTGGAAGAAACCAAAATGCCCCCTATACCAGAAGACTTTGTACTAGAAATCAAACAGACTCTGTTGTTAGTCACTTCACCCCACAAAAGAGGAGTGTAATCAGCGAGAGATTACACTAGTGCAACCACGTTATCAACCAATTGTTGATGATATTGTTGAGAAACCATATCAGATTTAGGAGTAGAATAACTTTCATACTTGGAAAATATCCTTTGTACCTTTGGAATACCAGGGCACAAATGAGTAAGATGGTCTCCCTTTCATATTTTACAAGGGAACTTAGGTTTAACACTTCCATGCTTAGGTTTCTGATCAACATCTATTCTACCAACATGACTAGTAGTGGTGGTGGAAAGTCCCTAACATGACTCACAGAGGTTAGTGACTCTTTCCCAAGAGAGATAAGACTTGTGCCCCCAGCCCTATTCACATAAGTCAATACCCAACCCGCGTATATGTGTTAAAACACTTGAAAAATTAAATTTCCTTAATTGTGGGCGGAGTTCACGAGTTTTATCTGTTGATTACCTCCTAGTGCCCATGGCCCAACTGTTTCCCAATTGTTTCCCAACAAAAAAAATAATTGGGAGAAGTATAAATAGACTTCTATGGGAAGGCCATAAGGAGGAGAAGGGATTAAATAATTATACTGAGATTATCCCTGACTGAGTTTGAAGTATCCCTGTGCTTCATGCACTACCCCAAGTTTCAGGAAACCCTTGTTTCCTTGATGATAGATATTCTCCCTCTTGCTTGAGATATCATGGTATTGGTTATGGAAGGAGGCTGTTGAACACTGGGACTGGAAGGATCCGAAGGTTCCGCTTGGAGTCAGAAGAAGAAGACTCAAGTGAGTTCTCTCCATGTAATTTCTAGCTTACTATAATAAAAGAAATATTGTCTTGTTTCCGAAAATAACTTTGTTTATGCATCAAATTGTGTTGTAATTCAAGTATGAATGTTATTTTGATGTATAACTAATCATTAGTTTATATGATATAAAGTTAAAATTTCATGAATATGCTTTACCTCTATACTACTATGTATGTTCGAATTGAATGATTTTTAGGTTTGAAGAACATCGGGAGTTGCAGAGGGTCTGAACCTTTTGGGACCTACTCGAACGAAGGACATCCGGGTATAGTCGCTCTTGCATAGTTTGTTTATATAAGCATTTTGCCTGAGTTGTATGAGTGTTTCTTACTATAGTTTGCTCTTGCTCTATTGGGGTTCCAACCCAAAGCCCTAGGGCACTTATTCCCATAACAGAATTGGCGACTCCATTGTGGATAACAATCTTGTTATTCCTAGTTTGGGTTGTTCAATGTCAATCAGGGTTCAGTTTTTAGTTTGCTTGTTGTATAGTCTTATTTGGTCTAGTAGAGTCTCAGACCTTAAGTATGATCTTTTTGATCTGGCTTTGTTTTTTATTTTTCTTGCAAATATTTGTATACGCACTTTCATCTGTTTATAGTAGCGTACACATGCTTGTTTCTCTGAAGTGGACCCGCGTATATGTGATTTTCCTTTATTAAAAGCGCATGTACATGCCTATGTGCTTGAACACAGTTGTGTATACCATTTTTTACAGTGTTTTTTCAAATCTATCTACCCAGAAAGATTTGTTGCTTGTTCTGTTTAGTCTCTAAGTGGTTAATTTATGTCTGAAGAATTTCATTATTCTACAAGCTTACTGTTTTGAAGTCTCTTCTGCCTTGAAAAGATTTGGCCTAGGTTTGATTTTGAGTGAGTTTGTTATTTGTGTTTTGGCACACAAGACTTAGTACAGAGGTTCTTGATTGTTCTGGTCCTCTGGAACAACAAATTGCTTTCAATCTTAGTGTCAAGCTCGGTTATTGGTCTACTTGCTTTGCTTTCCGTCATTTTATGGCCTTATAGATTTTCTTGCTTTTTGGAAGTCTTTTTTGACGAATTTGAAAGTATTTATTTCCTGACTTATTGGTCAGTTTTTCAAGCTCTTTTCTACTGTTTAGGTCAGTTAGTACAAGTTGAAGCCTTTTTGTTCAAGTTTTCATTCGTTGTCAAATTTGTTACTTGCAAAGGCTCCTTCTTCTCTGTTATGAAACCAGCTCAAGGAAAGATAGAAAAGATAGATCAACGCCTTATAATTCAGCCTCTTCGAGGGGGCAACCTCCTTTACATTACATAAATG